>KQ030518.1:179406-197967 GCA_000956045.1 Hirsutella minnesotensis 3608 | reverse complement strand
TGTCGAAGCGGCTTGCTCCTCCTGTCCTTGCTGCCGTAGCTGGTCACGGAGTCGATGCTGCTGTCGACGGGGCGTGCCCCGGCAAGGTCGTCGCCGCCGCCCTGGCGATGGCGAAACAGGGACATGCACATGATGAATGTATGGCCGTCCTCAAGGGAGTTGTTCTGGTGCGTCCTCAAGGGAGTTGTTCTGGTGCGTCCTCAAGGGAGTTGTTCTGGTGCCCGAGTATAGACGGTAGAGGTAGAATATGTGGCCCAAGTTGTACGTTGAATGTAACGGGCGGGCCTGCGTTTGGTCTATCCGTGCTTGTTTGCGGTCCATCACCACCCGAAGGCAGGCAGAGACTCTTATATCGCCCAGGCCATTTTTGCGAGCAATCCAGGGACGAGGATTCCGCTGTCCGTCTCGCTGTCTGGGCGACGTCACCAATCCGGGGTATGCAGATGACGCCCTTTTCCGCAGCCACAACCACACTCGGTCGCGGGCCTGCGCTAGGCAACGACGGTCTCGGTTCACTCTCGGCCAGGGATCGCCGCTCTGGCCCATCTTCGGCCCTGCAGCTGGACTCGATGAAGGTCTGTCAGTCGATGGCTGAAGCCGAGTCTTCACAACGGCCCTGTGCGACCATTGGATTATCTCCGCGAGAAATGTCCGCGTTATCGTCCCGATCCAGGGTCAAAGGGGGACCATGGGGCAGGGCGGTGTTTGGCTCGGCAAACCGGCCTGGCGCCGGACCAGCCTTGTCTCACATGGCCCAGGTCGACGGCTTCGGTTCGACCACCCTCAAAAGACTGACGCGCGAGACCACTTGGACCTTGCACGGATCCTGCGCCCAAAGCCGTAAAACACAAACGGCACGGGCACCAGCAGGGCCGCGAAGCCACCGGTTATGCTCGATCCCGGGCCGACGCCGATGTTGTGAAAGAGGGGGCCGACGACGAGGGGAAACGCGCCGGCAAAGCACGATCGCAGAAACGTGTTGGCCGCCACGGCCGAGGCCGCGTAGGCCTGGAAGGTGTCGACGAGGTAGTTGAGGGCCGCCTGGAAGATGGTGAAGAAGCCGGTGCCGAGCATGACGAGGCCGATGCACGGCACGATCCAGTGTATCGAGGGGGCCGCCGTCCAGCCGACGAGGAACTGGCCGCCGCTGAACAGGACAGACCCGAGCATCATGGGCGGGAGGCGCTTCTCCGGCACAGGCCGGTCGCCGGCGGCGTGGTAGGCCTTGTTGTAGAGCATCTGGTTGTAGACGTTGAGCGAGGCGCCGAGGATGGCGCCGATGAGGATGCAGATGAAGGGCAGCGTCGCCACCACGGGCGTCCACCCGCGCAGCTCGCCAAAGATGATGGGGATGGCGCCCAGCTGCATGTAGAGGATGCCGTAGCAGAAGCTGGCGTAGAGGGCGACGAGGAAGCAGATCGGAGTGCACAGCAGCTCGACGGGCCGCAGGAGGAACTTGCGCGCGAGCTGGGCGACGCTCACGTCCCATTCCTCAAACTTGGCGTGCAGCGCCCAATTGCCCGTGTCGTGCCGCAGCCGGCGCGCCTTGTAGACGAGCAGCTTGGGAGGGTAGCTCTCGTCGATGAAGACGACGGCCACGACCAGCACCGCCGCCTGCAGTATGCCCGTCAGGTACTCGGTCCAGCGTCAGGTCCTCGGTCCAGCGCCAGCCGAGCGACGGCACCTGGACGACGGCGGCCGACACGATGGGCCCGAGGGCGGGGCCGCCGACGACGGCCATTGCGTATCCGGCCATGGCGATGCCGCGCCAGGCCGGCGAGTACAGGTCGCCCAGGACGCCGCCCGTGTTGGTGACGGGGGCCGAGGCGAAGAGGGCGCCAAAGAAGCGCGTGATCATGAGCGTCTGCAGGTCCTTGGCCGTCGCGCTGGCGAAGCTGAAGCAGATGGCGACAAGCATGGGCACCATGACGGCCAGCCGCCGCCCGTAGACCTCGCTCAGCGGCGCCCACATCAGGGGCCCGATGCCGAAGCCAAAGAGGAAGAGCGTGGTGCCGAGGACGGCGACCTGGGAGCCGACGCCGAACTCGCGCGCAATCTGCTGCGTGCCGGCCGAGTATGACGACGACGCCCACGTCGCCGTCATGGTGACGAGGCCGTAGAGCGCCGTCGTCGTCACCTTCTTGCGCGCCGCCCAGTTGAGCGGGTGGTAGGCGTCGTCGGGGCCGTCAAAGTCGACGAGCTCCGCCGCCGTCGTCTGCACGTGCGCCAGCGGGTGCGTGAAGCTGGGCACGGGGCGCGACCGGATCCGCGACACCGCCGTCTGCCGCCGCGACACGGTCCGCGACAGGTCTCGCGACACGCGCCCGGATGCCGATGCCGACCCGGAGCTGCGGGTCCGCGACAGCCCGGCGTTCAAGTCATGGTGGGACGGGCGGTGGCCGTCGTGCTCGGCTCCTTTTTCCAGAATCTCGGGCGACGCCGGATCCGTGTCGGACGACGAGCTGCTCATGCTGTCGGTACCGTCATTCAGGGGAGCCGCGCCGCTGGATATTCGATTTGTGTGGCGAGCCGTCATAGTGATGGAGGCTCATGGGAGTCTGCCTGGGCCTTTCGCGGAAGACTCACGGGCTCCGCGGTATATATGCATCTCCAGCATGCACCCCGCGGGCAGCCGATGACGGGACCCAAAGGCGGCCGCCTCGCTCCGTGCAAGCACCGGCATGACATTGCCGTATTGTCCTGGCCCACGGGGCGTTCGGCTCACGGCATCGCAGTCGGTGCCGTGACGTCACGTTCCGTAGGCTCCTGCCCGGACTTTTGTCTTCAACGCAAAGCGGAAGTCGCGGCCATTGATTTCGAGCAGCTGTCGGCAACAGCAAACACCTTGATGGCTCACCTCTCTCACTCGCTCTTGCCGTGTTTCAGTCCCAAGACCCTGCTGGAGTCGGGACCATCACCACTACGGCAGGTCCCGGACCGATCGCGCTTTCCTCCCGCGAAATGGACGGCTAGAAATGCCGCCGGTGGCGAGAGCAGAGCCGGCGCTAATCCCGATACATGCGGCTCCTGCGATAATGTAGCCGCAATCGGCCTCCTAAGCCCGTCGCCTCTGTGCGTTCTGGCCGCTGCCGACGGGATTCGGCGACCGATTCGCCGCGCTTCATAGCGTCCTCGGCCCTCCGAGCTGCACTCTCGGAACTTGGCCGACGGATGTGCTCGCAAAAGGGTGCTTGCTTCGTGATGATTCTAGCCATGTAGATGGTGGCCTTCTGGTGATTTCAAGGATCCGTAGATTGGCAGCAGCGAGTAGCCCAACTTGTGTCCGCCAATATAATGGTGAGCGTTGCGGATGGCAGTGAGACGGATGTCATCTCCCAGTGGATAGGACGGTCATCATGATTGGAACCGCCCTAGGAGCAAGTAAATTGGGTGTTTCATGTACATAATCAAGAAAGTACATCTTGAGCAAGCAAAATGATGACCTCATCTTGGTTCACTAACAAGAACAGAATTCACGGCAGCCAAGAGCGGGCCAACGCTTAGGTAATCCCGCACAGAGCAGGCGCTCAAAAGTGTTCCGTCAAAAAACTTGACGGTGCTGCAAAAAGAAATTCACACTCCTTCAGGAAGGCTCGAACTTCCAACCTCCCGATTAACAGTCGGACGCGCTAGCCAATTGCGCCATGAAGGATTGCTTGTGTTTTTGGATTCAAACAATTCAAACTATAGCACTTAGTGATTGATTTTGGAGCACCTTTAGCTTGGTAATAAATTTCGACCAGACTCGGCATGGGTGACAGTCGATTGGCAGGAGGCAAATTAGAAATATGCCGATTGCTCATGATTTTGCGCTCTCTTAGTACTATCGTAGTTGTTTCATTCAGACTTGAGCGGAGCTTGGCATTTCCTTGATTGATCGAGCAACCCATTATTGCTCTTCTACACTCGCATCCCAATACTGGTGCACTCTGAGATTTTACTCCACGCCAGCTTACCTAGACGCGACTCAAAGGAGGCGTTTCCCACGCCTTGGACAAAGATACGAAGCTAAAATAAAGAAACAGTATATAGGTAGTCACGGCCCGGTACAATTGCATCACGAGATTGAATTGGCCATTGTTTTCTACATACCAAGGCAGCATTGAAGCGACTGATGAATCCGCATTCTCAAATCTCGATGTACTGTAGGGTAGTAGGGCAAAGCGCACGAGAAGGCACCAGTACTGACCGCCATCTAATCAATTCATTACTTAAGCCGATATTTTGCAAGTGAAAAAGGGCTGTACATAGTAACGTCGCAATGTGGCATCATAGCTGAACGGCAAGCTATGACGGTGTCTTCAGCTGCAGTGCATCTGGATCGTCGGAGACTGAGTCGCAAATGTCGACGACTTGCAAAAGCATGACAAACGGGATATAAAAGGTCCCCCGGTATATACGCGGTCATGCGGCACATGCACATACCAAGTGGCTGGATCCGACGCACGGAATACAGAATGCACCACCTCTCGGGCCACGGCTGGGGAGCACGCGGCGGCGGCTGAAGGGGGCGTGACCGGCAACCTGCAAGACATGGCGTGCCTGGGGCTGCCGGATGTGTAGACGCGGGCCGAGGCGGAGATTCGCGGCCGGTAAAAGGTACGAATAGACGACGTTTCTTGAACATTGTCCATGGCTGCATGGCTACGAGGGAAGAGTGCGAATCCCGTCGTGTCTCTTGTCGCACTCTTTGCCTCACGTGCATCGTGTGGAGACGCTATCCCCAAGTCTCTGCACACTCATTGCCGGGTGTGGGGTTACATGCGCGGGTAGATCAAAGGGCCCCTTCCCCACAAACCTACCTCGTGTCTTGGGGGCAAGCGCGCCTTCATACTCGTGCCCGCCCCACTTTTCTGGATTCCGGCAAGCCTTCACCAGCCAAGCTGGTGCTGACGGGCCACGTAACCAGACTGGCCACATAACCACTTTTTCATACCATCTATCTTCCTACCCTTCTTAGAGCCCTACAACCACCCTTTTCGCTATATACAAGCATTTCCCCCATTTGACCAGCTATTCGCATTGATCTGGCCTTTTTCGCTGCCTCTAAATACCACTTTTTGAGTGCGTTATCGTACCGAGTCTGGGTGACCTCGACCTTACGTTGGGCTTTCCGCAACTCTATATCCGCCTTCCGTGCGGCCATTTGACGCCCCTGGGCTACCGTAAGCACTCCCCCTGATTGCAGTGACGTGTTTTTCATGGCCCTGCGTTGCCGTCTGGTTTTCTCGGCCAGTTGTGTGCGGCTAAGGTCCTTTTTCGTTTGAATGAGCTCAGTACTATTGGAAATTGCTCCACGGATGAATTGGCCCATCGAGGCAAGAAAGTCCTTTTGGAGAAGCATAGAGCCATCGTTGCATTCTTCTGCCATAGTGAACTGGTCCTCCAACTGCGTTGCCGCCCTGTGCATTTGTCGGAGGGTGACTGGCGTACTGAATGGTGAGGAAAAGGCCGGTTCAGGGGTAGGCGTACGAGGTTTGCGTGCTCTCATGACGGCTAGGACTACCTCTCGATTGAGTGGCACGATTCCAGTCTTCCGGAACGAAGATAGAATAGTCGATTGACGAAAAGCCTGCTTCCGGACGTCCTGAATGAAGCCTAGGAACTCTAGTTTGGTGATATCTATACAGCCATCACGAACCACTAGGTCCACTGCCTTTACGTGGTAATGCTTGAGCGGCTGAAAGACTACCACATCTAGTGGTTGAAGGAGATGTGTTAAATGCGGAGGTAAAGAGAAAGGTATGATGCCATGGCGGTCGCAGTACTGGATAAAGGGGTATGTATGGTGTGAGCCGAATCCGTCGAGGAGCAATAGTCGCTTGGTGCCTTTAGTCGTTTTCTTTGAATGCTCGTCGAAATGATAAATCCATTCAAAGCAGATCTCGTCGTTACTATACCCTGTTGGTGACATCGCGATGCGTACGTCTGGGTGGTCCTTCATAACTTCGTACCATCGAGCTTGGTGGTGGATACCACAGAGTACCAAGAAGGCTGGTAAGACCCGCCCACCGGCCGAGATGCACTCAATGGCCGTAGCTGACTCCCTATTGCCAGGGGTGCCGAAGTAATGGGCTTTCTTACGCTTGGTAACGACCAATTGGTCTTTCCCAACTCCAATACGAAACCCGGTCTCGTCCATGTTCCAGATGTCGTCTGCCACGATACCTTCGGATTGTATGATATCATGGAGCTTTTTATACCATTCGATGACCGTAGGGATATCTTCGGCGACCTGGCGATTCGAGTCTAGCTGCTTCTGGCTCATGAGACGGTATTTACGACGCTTAACGAAGCGGTCGATCCAATGTATACCCACGGTGGGTGGGTTGCTCTGGATAGCCTTGCTTGACCGTTCTTGGAGAATGAGGTTTGCAGCCTCCACAATGAACTCTTTGCGTACGGCCAAATTCATAGCGTCAAGACGATCGATATAGCGGCATAATGCATCTTCCTCTGGCTTGCTCAACTTCATATTCGTCGGTGGGCGATCGGTCTCGCTCGGTCGGCCGTTGAGGCGGTTTCGGAGGCGGCCACGTGGCACTTCGAATTGACGAGCAACCGTACTTACTTTTGCAGTAGAATTTTCCTTAATAAATGCAAGAGCCTTTTGCACGCGAGCCTCAAGAATTCTAGCCTCTTTACGATACATTTTGGTGATGTGGTTGGGGCTACAAGGTGGAGGGTTTGAAAAAGTGGTTATGTGGCCAGTCTGGTTACGTGGCCCGTCAGCACCAGCTTGGCTGGTGAAGGCTTGCCGGAATCCAGAAAAGTGGGGCGGGCACGAGTAATCAAGGAGGGAAGGAGGACTCGCGGAAGGAACAAGGAAAAGGGGGGGTGCCTGGTTTCACAGGCGTCATCGCGGGGGAATCGGTCACCAGACGCACTAATCCCCATTGTGAGGTGCGCGGCGCCCAACTAGAAAACGCGGCGTAGCGTCGGGCGTCCCGCCATTTCCACCTCACATGTGCCTCGAACCGCCAAGTTGCATCCGTATCCGCATCCTCTTGCCCATCTGCATCCGCCGCCTCGTTGCACGTGTCGTTTCTTTTTTCCTGCTTCCGAATAGACTGCCATCGCTCCTCTTGTCTGCGTTGCATGTGCTCTTTGTTTCCTATAGATGCTACCTCTCGTCTCGTCCTGACTCCTAGACTCATCCTAGCCCCTAGACCTTAGACCCCGTCCGCTCGACGTCGACACCGCCTGTTTGCTGGTGACCCCGATTCGATCCCTGTCCGATAGCCGTCTTGGGCAGCGAACGCCATTGTCGACTCTCGACCGGACCCTCACGGCTGCCTCGCCACGGCATCCGTCGAGTATCATGGACCGTTTCCAACTCTGCCGAATCTAGTCGTCCCCGAACCGATTCTCCCTCCTCAATCCCGCCATGGCCGACCTGCTCCTCTCGTCTCGCATCGTCTCCTCGTCTCACGGCAAGCCGCGGCACAAACCACCGTTCCGCCAGGATATCAAGCCGGGCAAGTGGCCCTCCAAGCCGGAGGCTCCCGAGACCCTTGCCGGCACCCTATCCCGCAAATTCAAAAGCGCAAATGACTTGCTGCTCTCGTGGAGAGATGGCCTGACGAGCGAGGAGCGGGAGCGCCAGAGACTGCGACAGCAGCGCAGGGCCTCGCTTTGCGTACGCATCAAGACGGTTCGTCACCCAAGCTCATCTCGGAAGCGAGCTGACATCCCCAGGCCGAATCCTATCAACAATGGCAGGCTGCCGCCCAGGAGCTCGACGCTCTCGAGGGCAACGATGCCTGGAAAAACGATGCCTTTTCGGGCGACTACAACCCCCAGCTCATCGAGCAGCGACTGCGCGCCCTCGACGACGCCCGAAACCGCTGCGACCTTGGCACCATGATGCACCTCATCCGCACAACCCTCTCGCGCGATCTCGGCGGCATGGGCAACGTCGACCTCTACCGCAACTCGTACGTCGGGACAAAGAAGCTCATTGAGCGCTACGTCGACTCGGCTGTCCAGACAATCGACGCCATTGTCGCTCAAAGCGCCTTGGACCAAAGATCGGTCGATTCCAAGGATCTGCTGGACGCAATGCTCTTTTCCCGCCAGAGCTTTGGCCGCAGCGCCCTCCTGCTTTCGGGCGGCGGCACCTTTGGCATGACGCACGTTGGCGTCCTCAAGTCTCTGTTCGAGGCTCGCCTGTTGCCGCGCATCATATCGGGCGCCAGCGCCGGCAGCATAGTCTGCGCCGTCGTCTGTACCCGCACCGACGAGGAAATCCCGGCTGTTATAAGAGACTTTCCTCATGGCGACCTTGCGGTCTTTGAAGATGCCGAAGACTCCTTGGGCATCCTAGATCACCTCCGGCGTCTCCTCACCGAGGGCAGCTGGTCCGACATCAAGAACCTGACGCGCGTCATGCGCGGCCTCACCGGTGACCTCACCTTTCAAGAAGCGTACAATCGCACCCGCC
Source organism: Hirsutella minnesotensis 3608 (assembly GCA_000956045.1). Taxonomy (NCBI): domain Eukaryota; kingdom Fungi; phylum Ascomycota; class Sordariomycetes; order Hypocreales; family Ophiocordycipitaceae; genus Hirsutella; species Hirsutella minnesotensis. Next base: position 189,524 of record KQ030518.1, on the reverse strand, counting down.
GCATCCTCAATATTTGCGTCTCTCCCGCCTCCATGTACGAGCTGCCCCGACTGCTCAACTACGTTACCGCCCCCAATGTCCTCATCTGGTCCGCCGTCGCCGCCTCTTGCTCGGTGCCGCTCTTCTTCAACGCCTCTCCGTTGCTTGTCAAGGATCCCGTCACGGGCGAGCACCACCCCTGGAATCCATCTCCGCAGCGTTTCATTGACGGATCCGTCGACAACGACCTGCCGATGACGCGACTATCGGAAATGTTCAACGTCAACCACTTCATCGTCTCGCAAGTCAACCCCCACGTCGTCCCCTTCCTCTCCAAAGACGACCATCTCTCCCCCGACACCGAAGATGCCCGGGGAAAGCGGACGGGCGACGACTTTGACTGGTCCTCCATGCTCGTGTCGTTTGCAAAGGAAGAGGCTCTGCATAGACTGCAGTTCATGGCCGACCTTGGCGTCTTTCCCAATCTCATGACCAAATGCCGTAGCATCCTGAGCCAGAAATACTCGGGTGACATTACCATTCTGCCGGAAATCACGATGCATGACTTGCCTCGTCTCATGACCAATCCGACGACCGACTTTATGCTGCGCTTCTCCGTGCTCGGCGAGCGCGCGACGTGGCCCAAGCTCAGCCGGATCCGCGATCGTTGTGCCATTGAGCTGGCTCTAGACCATGCTGTCTCGCGCCTCCGGACCAGAGTGGTCTTTTCCGAGAGCCAACGTGACCTCCGCGCCCTGGGTTCGACAAAGTCTAGCATGCAGGTCAATGTATCGCCATTCGCCTCGGGCCAGCCACTCGATAACCCTCCCACGGGAACAGGGACCAAGCGACAGCGGCGGCGGTCGGGCGGCAGCTTCCAGACGCCTGTATTTGGGCGGCTCATGCTCGATGCCGGCATCACCGACGACGACACGGCCGAGGAGGAGCGGCAGGAGATGGTGGCTCGAAGAGCGCAGGCCGAGTCGCCGCTCGGCTCAGGTGGTAAGCCCCGACTGAAGAGGGCCAGCAAAAGTCACGTCCACATGCCCCTGTCGCGCATGTCGATCTCGCCATCGACGCAGCAGCGCAACCTCCCACCCGCCGACGACTTTGCCAAGACGTTGCATTTGACGCCTCAAAAAAACAAGGCCTCGACAGAGAGGGCGGAGGATGGCAAGCTACACTTGTCGCTTCCCTGGGCGCAACACGCCGAGTCGCCTCGAGGGACGGCCACGTCGGCGACGGACGACGTGGAGACGAGCGAGCCTGGTCATTCGAGCGATGCCGACGGAGAGCAGGTGACGGACGAGAGCGACATTGATCCGTTTGAAGTGCCAGTGCAGGTGCGACCAAAGACCGAGACGCCGCCGAGCAAAACAAGGGGTTTCTTGTCGCTGAGAGGGTGGTGATTTGCAGGGCGGCATGTTAATGTGGGGAGATGGGAGAAGGGTAGCGAGGAGCAGGCAGAGTAGCATGGCAAGGCGTCTTTATCGGTGCACGTGTTTTGGAGATGAAGCGACGAGCATGAGGAGGACTGGCATTATACACTTTTGCATTCAGCGCAAGCATCAGACGAGTCTTGGATAATGAGAAGCGGGTTGTGCTTGGAGCAGGTTGCGTGTTTGCGTGCCGGGATTATAGGCCCTGATTCGAGCGTTTACTCCATGCACAATTCCTGAGCGAAATCAGGAACCCGGTGGCCGCGTGGCCTAATGGCTAAGGCGCTAGATTTCGGTAGAAATCATCTGTTTCTCTAGAGATTCCAGGTTCGACTCCTGGCGTGGTCGATTTTTTGTAGTTTTTTTTTGGATGTCTTTTTGTGCATTGTGACGGCGATGAGGCAGTGTTGGCCTTTTAGGTGAGCAGTGAGCAGTGACTGAATGTAATTGTTGCAGTGGTGACTGCTTTACTTCGTGGTAGAGGCTGCATGGCTAGTGGCTACCCCGGCCAGACTGCAGATTCTCCGAGGGTGATTCTGTCACTCGGTCAAAGACGTGTCTTGGCATACCCACGTATCGTTGGGATAGGTCATATTCGAGTGAATAGTGAGTGAGTACGGAAAGAATTTTAGATTTGGTTATTTAAGAGGGAGTAAGCAGAGGACTGCCCTTGGGCGTCCTTGGATGAACTACGACGGGGTCTGAAACGCTGCATTTCAAAGGAACCCGTCGGACCATCGGACGGGAAGAGTCTCGAGGGTCGGGATTTCCTGCCGACGCAAGGTCCAGTTGACACGACTAGAGAGTAGTGATGCGTGTGCATGAGTACAGGACAGGTATTCTCAATACCGGTCGAGTTTCGGATGGTCATTGCGGAATGACGCCAGCGTGGCTTGGGATTCGCCATGCGTTGGGGTTCTTGCGACGAGTTTACTGTGTTAAACCAGCATGATGGACCTGGGGATTACTCGTGGCGGTCCGTCGGGAAATGACGTGCTGGCGACGGGCCGGGAGGTCGGTTCGGTTTTCGGTGAGGGACGACGAGATTCACGGTCTTTCGAGGGTCGAGATATTGCGTCAGCCGCGCTTGAATGGCAGCATGGGGCGGCGGGGGCCAATGGGGCGGCGGGGGCAGCACGCAATCGGCGCAGCGCGGGAGCTTGTTCGAGCGCAAAGGGGCGTGTCTGTGATGGATGGGATGGAGATGTAGCGCGGTCAATGGAGACGGTGTTTTTGACAATGGGATACGGAGAGAGGGGATTAGAAATGGCAAGACTTGGGGATGTAAGTGTCAGTGACATGCTGGTACGAGAGGCATTTCGCAACAGACGGGTGCCCGGTACGAGGGGCCCACGCGGAGGCCGGGTGTTGGGGGGAAGGCGTCGGGGGTAGAGCTACATGCGGCGGCGGAAGCTCTGGCGAGGCGGCGACCCGAGGCATAAAAGGAGCCGGCTTCCTTCCATCATGTCCCGATTTCTCCCATTCGCCCTACAACAGCCGCGTATACCAATACCTTGGCCAAGCATCGACCTTTGACTCGCCAGCTACATCTGCAAACCCGACATTCGACGACATGGCATCTCACTTGCGCCTGGGCTCCGACGCGCCCGACTTCGAGGCCGACACGACGGCCGGGCGGATCCGGTTCCACGACCACGTCAAGGGCAGCTGGGCCATCCTCTTCTCGCACCCGCAAGACTACACGCCCGTGTGCACGACGGAGCTGGGCGCCTTTGCCAAGCTCGAGCCCGAGTTCACGCGCCGCGGCGTCAAGCTGCTGGGCCTGTCGGCCGACGAGCTACACGACCACGAGGGCTGGGTGCGCGACATTGCCGAGGTGACGGGCGGCACCGTCAAGTTTCCCATAATCGCCGACCCGGACCGCAAGGTGGCTGCCCTCTACGACATGTAGGTGACGCTCTTTCTCAAAGTGTCATGCCAGAGGCTGATGGTTGCAGGATCGACTACCAGGACCCCGCCAACGTTGACCGCAAGAAGATGCCCTTCACCATCCGCTCCGTCTTCTTCATCGACCCCAAGCTCAAGATCCGCACCATCCTGTCGTACCCGGCGTCGGCCGGCCGCAACGCCTCCGAGGTGCTGCGCATCGTCGACTCGCTGCAGACGACGGACCGCCACCGCGTCGCCACCCCGATCGACTGGCAGCCGGGCCAGGACGTCATTGTCGCTTATGACTTGCCCGACGACGAGGCCAAGAAGCTGTTTCCCAGCTACCGCACCATCAAGCCCTACCTGCGCTACACCTCGCTGCCGAAAGCGTAGTGTGACGGTGGAAATGTATATAATGAAACGAAACGAAATGAAGAATCACAGCACAAGGCTTTGTTCGTGCGAATATAATGTGCATGTTTCGCGTTGAGTACCAAGTAGCCGGCCAAGACTATTGGACGAACGCCGGCGCTTCCTCGACGTGTGTGTGCTGTAGACAGCGACGGACTCTTGGCGCTTGGACTGCCGCATAACTGCTGTGTTGGGCGGCGAATGTAGCAACGCTATCTGGAGCCACGCGAGAAGATGGTAGGCTGGCGTTGTTGGGTGGTATTTCGACCAGTAGCGTCACAGTAGCGCGTTTGACGAGTGTGATTGGTGACGAGGCCAGCGAATCGGCCGTTTGGCGATGCCTGGTGGACGCGTGATGTAGACACGAGTTCAAGGGGAGAGCCGTCGATTTCCTAGTATTAAAATTGACTCTTGGAAAACGAGGCCATGGTCGTACGTGTAGTCACGGCCTCAGGCAACCGACCCGGGCTTCAGGCAGACAACAGCGGGGTCGCTGGCGCCGGGGCGCTAGTGCCAAGTGGCGGCTCCTGTGCTGGGGGACCCCAGGCAACAGCCCGCCGTTGGCCCCGCGTCTCGTCCTGGAGCGAGACGAGACCCCGCCTTGTCGCGGATTGCAGGATCAAGGGTCTCTTTTTTTCCCCAATTACCTTTGCCTCGTCCAGAAACTCTCCTCCATTATCCCCCCGTCTCGACAATCAACTACGATATCAACGGGCCGACATAGATACGAGCCTCTGCAAGTGAAACGGCCTCGGTCATTGGCGACGACCTGACTGGCGGACGAGACAGACAAATTCGGACGACGGCAAGGCTGGGCAGACGCTCGCCGCCTCGCCACGGTTCGAGGCAGATAAACTCTATAGCCTCGTCGGACGTTACGAGACCGCGAGACCCCGACGCAAAAGGCGGGTCGAGCCCCCTAGGACGACGACCGAGAAGAACGACAACAAAGACAAAAAGAGGGCAAAGAGAGCGACGCATTTCATCTCCGGAGCCGACAGGCGAGACACCGACATCGGGTTGGGGAATTATTCAGCGGCGGCCTTAAGTACAGAAGCCGAGAGAACTTGGAAACGAGCACAGACTCTCGGCCTCGCCGCGTCTCGCCAGCCTCGCCCCGGGGATCCATTGAATCTTGCGCTGGTCCTCCACTCGGAAGAGCGCGCGAGAGTCACCGTCTCTGGCTGTGTCAACTCGGGCACGGCGACTTACCGAGCGCATAGGCTGGTCCTCGTCGGCTCGCACAGGCGGACGGACGGCCAGCGCCGCCAGAGGGGAGAAAGAGAGTTTTGGACGTCGATGACGACGACGACGAGGGGAATTGCAGCTTGAGCCTCGTGGGGAACGAAGGGCATTGTCTGCCTTTTTATTTTGGACTGTCCTCCCCTGTCGAGAGTCGGGGTCTGCGCCTCTTCTGCTTTCTTCTTCTGCCCCCGTCGCCTCCATCTCGGCTATCCGCGACTGCAGGCAGCTCGCCAAAGGCACTCACTCATCTTGTCAAGAGCCACGGTAAGTCCATCTTTATTTGACCTTTCCCCTCGCTCACCATTCCTCGCGATACGAGCTGTGCACTCGTCATACACTGATTGCGGACTGCCGGGACGCAATGGCACCGTTCGGGCGGCAAAACCACGACGGGCCCCTGGTGAAGCAAAAGCCGCCAAGCAAAAATCGCCAGGCCGCCTCATGGTTGCGGCACCCGATGGCTGCCCTCCACTTTTTCCCGCCCCTACCTCCTCCCTCGGCCAGCACAGTGCTGCGGCTACCGAACACGGGCTGCAGCGAGAGCTCGACGCGCAACGGCGAGGGCAGTGCCCCTGGTTGACGCAACAAGCCCTCCGTCCATCCGTCCATCCTCCATCCAGCCATCCATCCATCCATCCATCCATCGCTCGGGCCGCACTTTTCCCTCGAAATGCTCCTCCCTTGGTCGTCTTGCCTCTTTTACCTTGGCCATCCCCGTGCGCTCTTGTTGAACCAACAAAGACTGCCGGGTGCCTCTTGATTCACTCGACATCCTTTCCCCTTCATCTCATCCTTTCCCCTTCATCCCCCCCCCCCCTGCCGATGTCTGCCGCCGTCTCTCTTCATGTTGCCGCACCCCTGTCTCTCCCCTGGTCGCTCGACGTCTCTCTCGCCCAAGGCGCCTTTTCCCGTCGTCTCCGCCCCGGCCCGGACCCGGCCTGGTTGCTCCGGCGTCGCCCTCTCCTTAGTTGGAGTCGCCCCTGACGGTCAATCGAAGCGGTCCCGTAGTCGGCTCCGACTCTATTGCCTCGTCTGTCCCCAGAGCTTAGGGCGGCCGGCCTAGCCACACACGGACTGCGCGCCGACAAATCCAAAGACACTGCTAGCCTGCTCTCCGCCTGGATTCGCGCCTGGGCCGCGCCTTGGCCTCGCCTCCCCACCCGAATCTGACCTGCTCCTCCTCCCTCGTTGACACCTTTGCCCCCTCCATTCCGTCTCTCGAGCATCTCGGACCTTCCAGTCATCTGCCCCGGCGCCATCGGGCCCTGTCGTCGGCGGCGCCATGGCTCATCAATCCGGACTGACTGGTTCCCAGAACCCGCAACGCTCCTCGTGGCATCGTTCAGACGCTCATGACCTGCTGCAGCCCGCCGACGCCCTCAGCCGCGACGGCTCTCCCAACCGCAACGGACGCTCGCAAGCCTCACACCGCCGCAAGAACTCGGCCCCGGCCACAAACCACAGCCGCTCCGCCAGCGCCGCCTCGGAGCATGCGCGCAGGCTGAGCCTGCACAAGAGCCTCTCCAAGCCGCTGCCCCAGACTCCTCCGCAGCCCGGCCCTGCCAACGCGCCCGAGCCTCCCAGAGAGGCCTCGAGAGACGACGGCCCCGACCTTGTCCCCGAGCAGCCTCGATCTCGACCCCCCGATCCTCCCGCCATGGACGGCCGCACCAGCACAATGAACTCGGCTAGCTCCGCCGCCTCGGTCCATCCCTTTCCCTCCCACGACCAACATACCCACGACCCGAACAGCATCGGCAGCATACCCAGCTCGGCCCGCCGCGACAGCAACGCCGAGGATGCTAGACTCCCACACCGCACAAACGGCCCCGTCATGGCCGGCTCTGCTCCCACCGCCTCCGGACCCAGGCAGTCCGTCTCGGCCGCCCCTTCGCATGTGGGCGGCCCGTCTCGCGCCTCCTCGACCCATCTCTCGGGCCTCATGTGCAACGTCCACCGCACCACCGGCCGCGAGCCTCCTCCCCTCGTCGGCGCCACCACCACCATACTCGGCGACAAGCTCTACGTCTTTGGCGGCCGCGTCCTCTCCCGCAGCCGCCCCGCCTCCCTCACTGCCGACCTCTACGAGCTCGACCTGATCCGCCGCCATTGGACCAAGCTCGAGACGACGGGCGACAGACCTCCGGTCAGATATTTCCACTCCATGTGCGCCCTCGGCGACACCAAGATGGTTTGCTATGGCGGCATGTCCCCGGCCCCCCCACAGCCGGGCTCCGATCAGTCGCAAGACCAGGACCAGGAGCAGCAAAAGTCCCAGCAGCCAGAAGTCACAGTCATGTCCGACATTTACATTTTTGACGTCCCGACCAGGAACTGGACCTTTGTGCCTGCGCAGGACGCACCGCAGGGGCGGTATGCTCATTGCGCGTGCGTCATGCCTTCGTCGGCCAACTTTTCGTCGTCCCGGGCGCCCCTCTCGGCTCTCCAGCACAATCCATCGTCGACCAACCCCAACGAGGGCCGCATCGGCATCAACATTGACGGCTCCGGCGGCGCGGAAATGATTGTCGTGGGCGGACAAGACGGCGGCAACCATTACATTGAGCAGATTAGCGTCTTCAACCTACGCAGCCTCAAGTGGACGTCGACGCAGCCGCACGGCAAAAGCTGTGGCGCGTACCGCAGCGTCACGGCGCCCTTGAGCCCCTCGCTTGCCGCGCGCATCGGCCGGGCCACGCAACCGCAGCAGCAAAGGAACGACGGCCACGATGCTCGAGACGCCGGGTCGTCAATGCTCATCTACTCCAACTACAACTTCCTCGACGTCAAGCTCGAGTTGCAGATTCGGGCGCCCGACGGCTCTCTAACAGAGCGGCCCATGTCTGGCACGTACTCGCCGCCCGGCCTGCGGTTCCCCAACGGCGGCATCATCGACACGCACTTTGTCGTCAGCGGCACGTACCTGACGTCGTCTAAGCAAGAATACGCACTCTGGGCTCTCGACCTGCGCACGCTGACGTGGAGCCGCATTGACGCCGGCGGCAGCGTCTTTAGCCAGGGCAGCTGGAACCGCGGCATCCTGTGGAATCGACGCAACACGTTTGTCATTCTCGGCAACCGCAAGCGCAGCCTGGTCGACGACTACAACCATCGGCGCATCAACTTTTCCAACGTGTGCATGGTGGAGCTCGAGGCCTTTGGCTTCTACGACAATCCGCGCAAGACGAGTCCCATGTCGGGCTTCGTCTCGGCCAGCAGCCCGTACTCCGGCCCAGGGCTGAGCATGACGCGCAAAGCCGGCTACACGGCGGCGGGCCGCGCCCACTCGCGCGCCAGCGAAGAGCTGGGCGAAAAGGCAATGACCATGCGCGAGCTGGCCGACATGGACATCTTGTGCATTGGCGGCGAGCGAATTCCCGTCAACTCGAGAATCGTGGCCCGGCGATGGGGGCCGTATTTCGTCCAGCTCCTCCGCGAGGGCTCCATGTCCCAAGACGCAGCCGCACCTGCTCCGGCCGCTGACCCCAACGCGCGCCCTGGACTCGGCAAGCAGCAGCGGTCGTCATCGATTACCATTACCCCGGGCTCCGGCCGCATTCCCATGAGCGAGACGGCAACGACGAGGAGCAGCATGAAGAGTGGTGCTTCCATCTTGTCAGGCTCAGCCTCGAGCGCGGGGGCATCATTCATTTCGACGGGCACGTCAATCAATGAGCCCGCGGGTGCGGCCCTCCAAGGCGAAGACATTACGCCGGCTGCCGTCAATACGGCGCCGACGCCAACCTCGCTGCCACCTAGCTCGCGGCCGAGGTGTCTATATCTGCCGCACACGTATCTGACGGTGCAGGCGCTGCTCCATTTTGTGTACACGAGCTCGCTGCCGCCGGCTTCGTCGCCCCTGTGCACGCCCCAAATCCTGTGCTCTCTGCTGCAGGTGGCGCGGCCGTATCGCGTGGATGGTTTACTCGAGGCGGTAGTGGAGCGCCTGCACACACTTCTCGACAGCCGAAACGCCGCTGCCGTCTTTAACGCGACGGCCATGGCAGCAGGCGGCGGACGAGGCATCGACGGGTCCCTGAACCCGAATTACTTTGTCGGCAGCCTGGATCCGATTCTGTCGCCGACGACGACGACGGACTTTTCCATGGGTGCAGCAACGGCGCCTCCGTCCCTGCGCAACGGCACGAGCTCGCCGTCGCCGACCAAGGCGGCGGCCATGGCTGGCCTGGCACGGCTCAACACGTCCAACATTGGCCGGCCGCACAGCCGGACGCCGAGCGGGGAGCTGTCGGCGACGACGAGCCTCAGCGAGTCGGAATGGGGATCCGAGAGGGGCGACGGCAGCGACACGGGCCGGTTCGTGTGGAACGGCGAGCTCAGCAGCGTCATTGGGCTGCAGAAGCGCGGGCTGCGCGGGCTCATGGAGGGCCGGCGGATGCGCGAGCGGACGGGCACGGGCAACAGCATCGGCCCCGGCGGCAGCAACGGGTCTCCTGGATACGCGGGGACTGGCGGGCACCGGATGGGCCTTGGGATTGCTGGGTCATGAGCTGATGCATCGAACGGCAGACTACATAACCAGGGCAGACAAAATGTTTATCGCGTCATGTTCGGCTTGTGTCGGACATTGGGTGAATGAGACATGAACACAACAGCGCAGACGTGGTTTGCCCCCAGAATGAAGTAGCTCTGTATAATAAGGCATGTATGTACTACAGGACAAGTAGGACATGTATTGCAGGGGTTGGTAACCAACAGAATACAGAAAGAAGAAGATGAACCCCAGCTACGGTACCGTGAAGAAGACGCTATGCAGACGAGACCGAGTTACAGTTTGATGCGGCCGGCCTCGAGAGCCTGCCAGTCGTTGAGGGTAAAGGGGACGTAGGCGTCTCCTTTGAGCCAGTACATGTCGGTGTCTGCCTCCTGAATATCAGTACCGCTTTGGCCCGGACGGGCGCCGGCTTCGCGGAGGAGGTGCTTCTGCTGCTTGTTGGTGCCGGTGACGGAGGCGCCCAAGCCGTCGACGCGGCGCAGGAAGAGCGGGCGGGCATAGCGCGGCAGGGCGTCGGCGACGTGGCGGGCGAGGCGGCGCAGGGTGTCCGGGTCCGGGGGCGAGGGCTCGAAGCAGACGGCGGCACAGCCGGCGCGGCCGTCGTGATGGGGCAGGCTGACGCCGTAGACGTTTGCCTC
>KQ030518.1:140943-178057 GCA_000956045.1 Hirsutella minnesotensis 3608 | reverse complement strand
CGGCCGGCACCGCCAGCGCCAGGGGGACTGCGACGGGTCAGGGGATGAGCTGGGCATGGGCTGGGGTGGACGTACGCGGCATGGCCGTCTAGATGGGCGGAACGAGGTGGTTTCCCGCGACGGCTCCAGTCCAGTCGCACAAGGCGTGTTGAGATGGTCGGCGTGCGTGCTGAGGCCTGATGCTCTTCGTAGGCCGCGAGTTTGGTGATGCGACAGCGTCGTGCTATGGCAGCGCTTCAGCTGGCGAGGGAGACGCAGTGAGACAGGTTTTCAACGAGACACAATGAACAGCCCAGTTTGCAAGTCAACAACAGTCAACAGATGTGCCGAGAAGCAACATAAACGGCACTCGACAGGTGGTCGAGGACGGGGTCGGATCGACTCTCGGGTCCCTGTCCGAGCCCGCCCTCGACTTGCATTGCCGTCTGCCGGTCCGCAGGGGCCATGGCTTGCAGCTCCTTGACTCGGCGCATCTGTCTCGACTCTCGCCCGCCAGCGCCTCAAGCCATCCGGCCTGCCCAACCATCCGGCACCCCGTCGAGTCGACTTGTTCCTCCACTCCGCCAAGGCATGGAGCGTCCTCAACCAAAGGCGCGGCCGTCGAGCCTCCCCCTTTGCCGCTCCGGGCGCGCCAGGGGGGGTGCCACAGACCCCAGAGACAAGGGAGAGTTGCCTCGGCTCGGCTATGCTGGCCGGCAGAGACGAGGGACGGCGCGAGTGGCTGGCACGGCGAGTAGTTTGCGGGGAAACTCCATCCAGCCTCGTCTTTTGCGTCATGGCGTCTGGTGCGTGCGGAGTTGACTGGAGGTACAGGTTTATGATGGTGATTGTTCCACAGACTCTGCATACATACTTGTAGGTGCATTGATGAGCTTTACACTTTACATGTCTCGTCACTGGAGATGATTAAAGAAGACTTGAAATGTCTCGACACTGGAGATTAAAAGAGTTGTGACGAATTGGAAAAAGCAACTTCTTCAATATTAAAGTCCGCCACTGTCTGTCCCAACATTTGATTAAATTGAATTCAGTCCGCAAAACGGTTCACAGCACCAGTCGACAATCTCGCGTGCAAAACATGCCAAAGACATTCATCGTGCCTCGTCCCAAAGCAACTCGAGATGCTAGCTCGAGTCTTTACCCCGACCTGCAGCATTCACACCCAAAGCCCATCCAACAAAGCTCGACCCGACTCAAATCACCCGTGAAAACCGGGTCAGGCTCGAGGGACAGAATGAATCAAATACAGCGCGCGTACATTATTCACAGAGATGCCAGAAGCATGTATGCTTCGCGGCAAGCCCTCAAGGAACAGCTCAATATGACAAATACTAGATAGGAAGCATAATACCAGAGCCGATGCACGAGCACCACTCCCGCAATGTTTGGACCCTTGACGCTAGACGAGAGAAACCTCCGGCACGGGTCGGCAGTCCATGCTCTGCCGGGAGACCATTTCCTTGCGGCAACTCTTTCCCGGCATCCCTCAGTGGTGGCGGCGCTCTCGGACGCAGCGGACGGATCGGACCCGGCGGGAGCGGATGTGGCGGTCGCTGCTGGGGTATTTGCTGCTGCGGCCATGGCAGTTGTCGCGTCTGAGACGAGCGTTAGACTGCCATCCACGGCATCAAATCTGCGAGGAAACGCACTCGTAGAGGTAGCAGTCGTCGCCGCGATCTACCCGGATGGACTGAACGTCGTTGCGGCTACGGCCAATCATCACATCAGTCAACGTCGCAGCCGACGGCACCGGGCTTCTTCTTACAGGGGACCGCGCAGGTCGTAGCAGCGGCCCGTGTCGATGCGGCGAGAGTGGCCGCGGAAGTTGGGCTGGCTGTACAGAGTGGCCTAGCCGGCGTTAGCCACGGCGGCCAGGAGCAGCTCGACTCCTTGGCAAGCTCACCGCGTAGGGGGCGCGAGCCTCGTGCTCGTGCTCGACCTCGGCGCCTTCGGCGGCAACGAGGGCGGCAAAGGCGAGGGCAAAGACCGTGGTGACGAGCATCGTAAAGGTAAGAATGGGTCCTGATGGGCAACAAGAGATACTATAGATGAGAATGCTAAGCTGATGATGAGGGCTCAAGCTTCGACCGGACGCAGGCGTCTTATATACATGTCCCGGTGTATCGAGAGGTCCGTCTCGATGCTCTTACCCGTCAACGCGGGCCTCCCTCGCCAAGGCTACGAGATGGGAGCGCGACAGCCCATCGTTCAAGCTCCAACGGCTGAGGCAATATCCCAACACCAGCCCTGCGGCCGTCATCTACGGCTGAGGGCCCTCGCGCCCAATTGCCAGTCGCGGGTGAGCTGCTACGGCCACTGCCAAGATCGCGCTACTCGCGACGAGCAAGGGCATCGAGAGGAATCGCCGCATCAAGTCGCCCGATAACTGTGGCCTTGTCCTTGCGCCTGGCCGTCGGAAGCGCCGCGCGCCGTCAGGGCCGAGAGGTTGGTAGTTTCAAGAGCGAAAGAAGCAAGTCGAGGCCATATCCACGCGGCGAGGACCCTTGCTGCCGCCTCTTGAACTCACCAGGCTTGGATTCCAACCCGAAGGAGCCTTGTGGTCTTGTTCCCCAGCCCGCCTTGCCCGGACCCATGCATGTCCACGGCGGCTGGCAGGGCTGTTTATGCTTAATTCGCGCCAGGAACAGTGGCGTGCTTTGTGTAAATGATGGAAGGCATCGACTACCTGGCGACCCTCCAAACTTCACTGGACAGACTGACGACGGCAGCATCACGAGCCTATACGGAGATTCGGCTCCATGTCGAACACAAACCTACGTGTACTCGCAGATGAGCACAAGAGGACTGATGTGAGCTTGACGAGCAGCCTCCTTCCATCAGAACACTTGGCCAGACCATCTCAATGTCTCGACTCTTCATGTATGCGCCGACTGCCGAGCCAACGGAGCCTGCCTAGAGCCAACCCGGCAAACCACCCACAACGCGAGACGACGAGACTGTGCCCTTGGCGAAGCCGCCACCGACTTGGCGCAGCCGTCCAGCTCTGTCAAGACGCCTTGGCACGAGGGTGGTGCCTCTGCTGCTTCGCCAGTGTCTGGGCTCCAAACGCGGTTCGCGGTTGAGGCCAGAGTCGCCAAGCTGCCGGACCGGCCGGGCCATGTTGGCGCGGATGCCGCACGACAAGGCCAGAGGCTTGAGTGGAAAAGGGCTAAATATAGAAGGACACGGGCGACTGGGGTCCTTGGGAGAAAAAGGAAAACCGAACATACGTTCCCTCGGCGACGCCCAAGTCGAGATGGGCCGAGGCCCTAGGCCGTAGTCACTGGTGGTTTCTACTTCGTGCTTGACCGGAAAAGACTACACATGTCCAGCCTTGTCGGTGACATGCTAATGCAATGTATGCCAAGACTCTGAGGCTTGTAAAGGCAAACGAGGCAAAGGATGCTCTCGTCGAGTTGCTGGAACACGGCATCCGGGCCACGTGCGGCTCGACTCTCAGGGACGCCACTCTTTACCTGCATTTTCAGGAGACGAAGCTTTTGAAATCGAGGCACGCCGACAGGTCGTGCCATTTGGGGAGGCAATCAATGCCACTTGTTCGGAATCAGGCGGTGCCATGTGCCGGACGTCGGATGGACGCCCCAGTGCCGTCTCGCCGCGACAACGGACCAAACGCCAGAAAGGAGTCGTACAGCTTGAATGTTGGTCGAGGCCGAGGCATCTATATTGATTTACTGCGCTGGTATTTGAAATAGGCATCTTGTCCGGCCAAGACCTTGTGCCATGTGGTTCCATCCCCTTCGTCGTCTACGACTTATATGCCCAGGACACGTTGACATGATGAATATCTGCAAGCTCATCGTGGCAACGGCGTGGAGCTTTCTCGAGCCGACCCGGCCATATTGACGCCCAAGTCGACGCGCGTCCATGTCATTCCGTCTCGCCATCCGGCGTCGTGCATCCGTTGCTCTTGCGGACCCGAGGGAGGGATTCGTCGAGCAGCCTCTCGGCGACGGCGCGAGCCAGGCTCTGCATCGACTTGGCGCGCACAATGTCCAGGACGGGCATGCTGACCTTGAGCACTTTGCTCATGGCGCTGCGCAGGTCAATGGGAATGACGGAGTCGAGGCCGAGTTTGCTCGTGTTCATTGTCATCAGCTCGTCGATTGGCAGGTCGATCTGCAACAGCCCCTTGACGAGCTCTCCTATGGCAGCTGCCGGATCATAAGCGACCAAGGCGTCAGCAGTCCAACTTTGTACGTTGCCCCTCGGGATTCCATTGATTGGGGGGCTTGGCTTACCGGCGACGGCATCGTATACATCTTGCAGGGTCCGGCATGCCTCCAGACTCTCGGCAACCGTCATCGAGCGCTTGTCGGCCGGCCGTTGTTCGTGCCCCTGGGGCTTCTTGCGCTCGAGATGGCTCAGCAGAGGCTTCGCCAGGAACCTGTCGGCAGAGGCGTCGTCGGCCGACCAGCCGCCGAAGCCCGTCGCTATCACGCCATCGCCCGGGGAACCAGGCCTGCCCGCTTCGATGCCCTCGGCAATGATGGCATGCACCTGTTCTACCGATGCCGGAACCAGGTTGTAGGACCTGGCCCCTTGCAAGATGACTCCTGTGACGTCGCGGTTGATGTAGCCGGCGCCGACGATGGGCGTCAGGCAAATCGCCGCGGCGGCCAGCCCGCGCTTGCGACGCTGGGCAGCGAGGCTGTTGAGGAAGCAGTTGGCTCCCGCGTAGCTGGCCTGACAGTCCATACCGACAAGGGACGACGCCGAGGAAACGAGGAGGAAGAAGTCGAGCTTCTGGGACCCCAAGACCCTGTCGAGGTGGATGGCGCCGTCGACCTTGGGCGCGAGCACCTGTGCGGCGTCTTGATGGGACATGGAGCTGAGCGGAACGTCCCTGAAGACCGCGGCCCCGTGCAATACGCCGGCAAGGGGTGGCATGGATGCGCAAATCTCGACGTATGCCGACCCGACCTCGGCCTCGTTGCTCACGTCGCTGGACGGGAGGCGACGCAGGGCCGTCAGCTTTCAACGTGCTTCACCTCGGTCGAGTTGCTTCGACGTGCTTGCGAGGATGGAAAGACTTACCATGCAACAATCACCACCCGGGTTCCCCTGGCTCTGCACCTTGCGATCCAACTGTCCGACACGGCGGGCCTCCGGCTGGACAGCACGAGGTTGCGGGCTCCGCGGCTCATCATCCACTCGCAGATGGATATGCCGAGGTCTCCGGTGAGGCCCGTCACCCAGTAGCTGCTGCTGGGCTGAAACAGATCAGGCCTGCTGTCGAGCGCGTCCAGTCGATAATGGCGAGGTGGTCCTTGGGCTCTGCCGAGGCGCCGACGAGTCGCTCGACGTCGACCACCGACACGGTCCATGGCTTCGAGCTTCCTCGCTTCAGATCCAGCCTGGCGTGAAGCAGGGCGAGCCCGAGCACCTGCGCCGTCGTCTTCTGGGCACGCCGCGACGCCTCTGCGACGGGGCCAGTCGGGAAGAAGAGCGTCTGGGCAGAGTCCCGACGGCAATGGGGCGGCAGTGCCGAGGCGATGAAGGCTTCAAACTCGAAATGGGGATCCCGTGCGCAGCCGAGTCCGACAAAGTGCGAGACTCGACGGGGCAGACGTGCCGCAATCTCATCTCGCGTCGAGGCCGGGGCGAGATGGATGCGAGATCCCTGACCGACGACGAGGCCGGGAAGTAGGTGCGGTAGTCCAGGGCGGACCGGCGCCTGCCCAGCGTCCAGGCGAGGTCGTCGAGGGAAAGGCCCGGGTTCTTGTCGAGGTGGTCGACGTATGCTCTCAGGCTCGCCGACAGACTCTTGCGAGACTTGGCCGAGAAGACAAAGGGCGTCAGCAGCAGCTGCTTGCCGTCGACGTCGTTCCCGTTGAGCGTCGCCGGCGGCTGGCTTGCGTAGCTCTCGAGGATGGCATGGGCGTTTGCGCCTCCGATGCCGAAGCTGTTGACGCACGCCCGTCGCGGCTGGCCGGGACGCACCGGCGGCCACGGTCTGACGGCCGTGGGCACCTGGAGCCGCGCGTAAAAGGGGGCGACGGCGTCGCTCAGGTTGTCGAACCAGAGGTTAGGCGGGATCTGGGCATGGGCGAGGGCCAGGGATGCCTTGAGAATGCCGGCGATGCCGGCCGTGGACTCGGTGTGGCCGAGGACCGTCTTGACGGAGCCCACGTAGAGCGGCTCGGCCTGTTCGTGCTCGGCCCGGTTCCCAAAGAAGGCCTCGGAGATGGCCTCGGCCTCGACGGGGTCTCCCACCGGCGTCCCGGTGCCGTGGGCCTCAAAGTATTGAGGACGGTCCTCGTCGCGCCGGGGGTCCAAGCCGGCCCGCGAAAAGACGGATCGGATCAGGGCCAGCTGGCCCTTCTTGCTGGGGACGGTGATGGCCTCGCCACCGCCGTTGTGGCTCTGTCCCGTCTGGCGAATGACGCACTCAATGTCGTCTCCGTCTGCCAGGGCGCGCTCAGTCTCTTGAGGACCACGGCCGCCACGCCCTCGCCGCGGCCGTAGCCGTTGGAATCGCGGTCCCACATGCGGCTGCGGCCCTCTGGTGAATCGGGCTCGATCCACAAGCGAGGGCGACGCGAGACTGGCCCGACCACAGGGTCTGGACGGCGCCATCGAGGGCCGCGAGGCTTGACGAGCAGGCCGAATCGAGCGTGACGGATGGGCCGGTCCAGCCGAAGCAGTGGGAGACGCGATTCGATAGCAGGCTCCTCAGGGACCCCGTGCTCGTGTGCTTGTTGATTTCGTCCAAGTCTTGGGCTTGCATGTACTCGTAGTCGTTGCTCATGGCGCCCACGGACACGCTCGTCGGGCTGCCCCTGAGCGCTTCCACGGCGATGCCGGCCCTCTCGAGTGCCTCGTAGACGACCTCGAGCAGCATCCTCATCTGAGGGTCCATGGCCTTGGCCTGCAGAGGAGCCATGTCGAAGAAGCCGGCGTCGAACTTGGCCACGTCCCGCCGCAAGAGATAGGCATATCGAGCATCGCGGCCGCCGCTCCGATGGCCCTCGGTCGTGACCGAGCTCCTGGCACCAAAGGTCGACGGGGTCATCTCTGCGCAGAGGTCGCCCGGGTCGCAAAGGGTCCTCCACAGCTCGGACGGCGACGAGATGCCTCCGGCGAAGCGGCAGGCGTTGCCGACAATGGCAATGGGCTCGTTGTATGTCGTCATGCTATTGTCGATGGACGATGACACGAGGCCAGAAAGATGCGGCACAAAGGACAGATGATGTATGTTATAAAAAAGAATTCAAGCTGGATGCAACAGTCAAAGTCGCGAGGCCGATCCGTAGTCGAGCTCCGAGGCATCGGCCTTCTCATCACGAACACGCGAGCTTTTAAATCGCCTCTTTCCGGCTCCGGCATGTCGACCGAGATTCTTTCTTCCTGACCCTGTTGCTCAAGAGGCGACTTGGTGATGCCGTCCGCCGCGACTGTTGTATGAGACGCCCAGTCTTGGTACAGATCTCTGGTCCTAGAGACGAAACCCCGGATCGGATCGGCCATCGTCAGCCACCATCCGTCATGCATCCGTCTTGTTTTCTTGGCCTTAGCCGAAGCCCGCGATGTCGTCATTGTCGACTCGTCGGTACCACTACGGTCAAGGAGCCGGTCAAGATGAATGGGCAGCAACATCAGCCACGACGAGCGCGGTATGACGCCCGGACAGACGGCGTGTATAGACGTAATCCATCTGCCGTCGGGCATGGCCGCACGACACCCTGGCCATGTCTTGTGTTGACAGTCTGACTATGGCGCCACAATCCTGGATATGCGTATATGCGTCGTTGCTTGGCTCCATGTATACTACAGAAACGGCGTCGCACAGCGGCCGTGATGGGGTCTCGGTGAGCACAGCTTCATGGTCGGCATGAGACGGCGACGGTTCCCCGGCCTTCCCATGGCACCGCTCGCCGTCGCGTCATGGGTCACAGCGTTCGGTCCCGATCCTTTCATCGGCCTGGACTGCTCAGCAAAGGGTGAGAGAGGCGTCGTCTTGGGGACAGGCCATCTTGGATAAGACGAGACTGTCCGCCAGGCTCGATGCCACTGATGATTCGGAGCCGAAAACGCCGGCTTCAAGTTGCCGGGAACCTCAGCTTGTTTGATTTAACCTCGACCACTGCGCCGCCCATACAGACACTGAAGCACAAAGGTTCCGAGAATGGCCCCCAAGACGCAGACATGCTTGGTTCACCCACTGAAGTCGTCTATCGATCGGTTGAGTTGCGACATCGCCCGGTCACAGCCTATCCCGCCGCTGATATCGGAGCACGATGTTCTCGTGCAGGTGCTCGCCGTCGGCCTCAACCCGCACGATCACAAGAACCTAACCTTCTTCCCCGAGCCGGGCCACGGGTTCGGATGCGACTTTTGTGGCATCGTTGTCGACGACAATAAGGGGGCCGAGTCGCCACAGCACCGACGCTTCCCGCCAGGAACGAGGGTCTGCGGCGGCGCCTCTCCTCACTTCCTGGGCAGTCTCCTGCGGCCGGGTGCCTTTGCACAGTTCGTGGCCATGGACGAGCGCCTGCTCCTCCGCGTTCCCGACTCGTAGAGCGACCTCGAGGGCGCTGCCCTAGGGGGCCTGGGCTGGTGGGCAAGCCTCCTCGTCATGGGCGAGGCGGCGCTCAGGCTGCCCGCGCTGCCCTGCCGGCCTTCGGACAAGCACGAATGGATCCTCATCTACGGCGCGGCCTCGGCTTCGGGCATCATGCTCTGCCAGATTCTGAAGCAGTAAGTCATGCCCGTGTCCCTGGCCTTCAGCGCACGCGTGACTGATGCCGAGTCGTCGCAGCTGCGGCTACCGGCCTCTTGGCATTGCCTCGGCCGAGTCGAGCCGGCGTGTCTTGGAATACGGCGCCGTGGCCACGGTCGACTACAAGGCGCCCGACTGCGCCGACCAGATCCGCTCCGTCGTCGGCCGGGATCCCATCCGGTACGCCGTCGACTGCATCTGCACGCCCGAGTCTGCGGCTCTGTGCTTGGGCGCCATTGCCCGCACCGGTGGCCGCCTTGGCTGTCTGAATCCTTACCCCGAGGCCTGGCAGACGCGGCGCGCCGTCCGCGTCAAGGAGACTGTCTGGAGTGACATGCTCGACATGCCCGTCCCCGACGAGACTTGGGAGGGTACGCGCGGCCAGACCAGAGACTATCCCTATCGCGAGAGCTTCCTCGAAGCCGTGGGTCAAGTGCAGTCGCTCGTGGATGCGGGACGGCTCAGGCCTCTCGCCCACCGCGAGATGCCGGGCGGCTGGGAGGGCATCGTCGACGGCCTCGCCCGGCTGCAGAGGCGTCAGGTCCGATGCGAGAAGCTTGTTGTTCGCATCCCGCCTGTATCGACTGATGAGGAGATGCTGCCTGGGTGAGATGGCCATACATTTGATGTTGCGAGATTCATTTATCTGCAGGCCAAGGGGGCCGGTTCTATGAATGCCTTCTCGTTTATAAGCCTCGCTAGTCTGTGTTACACGTAGACGAATCCATGAGATTGAGTTATGCTAATAGTCTCGCGCCGCTTTCTTCCATATTTATCAAGTACAGAACCTAACCTAGTATTCGAGGCCAAGCCTCGGTGCAGCCGAGACGGACGAGGCCTCTGCTGCGTCTGCTCGTCAAGGGAGATGACCTTTTACGCATTGATTCGTCCAGACGGCACTGCCTCAGACGACACGAGACGGATGGAGCTTCGTCTTTCGGTAGCTGGCCCTGCCCATTGTCCCTGACCGCAGCACCGCACACCATACTTGAGACGGCAACGATCAACGCATATTCCATTCGTAATGTCCATGACTGCATGCAGTGTTACTTGGCTGCTTGGATAGAGAAGACGTAATGATGGGCTCGCGGAATTGGCAACCAGGCGCGCGAAGCACCTGCGAGTCGCCTTGGCCTGTTATCGAGCCTCAAGCGTTTTATTCACACGTATTCTCCTTGTCGAGCTTGGCTGCGAGTCGAGGTAATAGCCATTGCCTTGATCAAAGCAGGAATTAGCATCTTGCTGATGGAAATGGAATAGAATGGTCAGTTGTTATCCACTTGTACGGATTCCCGCTCCACATGGACGGGTCGTACCATTACACTTCCAGAACATAAAGCCGTTACCTCAAGAGCTGCCTTTTCTAGTACAAGTTGACCCTTTTTTAGGTATTCTACTGCCTCTCTTTGTGACCGCTTAACCTTGGCATTCCGATTGGCTTAGTAGCCTACAGTCTTGAGCGCCTTGACATGTTACGGAAAAAAGGGGCCAAAGTCGCCTCTTTACAAACAAACCGGGGCTGTAGTGTGTATGTACGTAGTAGAGCAGAGAAAATCTAGTGTTTAGATTCAAGCTCAAATGGCTTCATGTTGTCGCCATCACTCAGGCTCAACAACACTCGACGTGCTTCCAGCTCATGCCAGCCCCCATCAATACGGCATCATCCACGACTTCGAGTTGCCATGTGGATGCTCACAGCAGTCTGCTCCGTACATAGGATCTCGCGGATGGCAAATACGGGCCCCCTGCAGCTCGCGTCGGCGCCTCCGTCCTCCATTGGAGACAATACGTCACATCCGTGCTCGGGCGATTGACCCCATGTGTTATATCCACTCAATCGATGGATGCACGCCTGCGGATTCATTTCCGAGTACGAAATATGCGCCGTTATATCGATACCGCCCTGCTGTGGGCTTCCTGTGTAACGCCTTTTCCAGCCCGACCTCCGTCTCATCGACACCACCACATGTACGACGACACAGCGAGGCCAGGCATTGGACTCTCCACGGCGACGCACGACGCGATACGCATGGCATCTGCCGCCTAACTCTGACCGTTGCGGAATACTTGTTGCTTCCTTCTCCCGCGTCTCGTCCTCTCCCCCGGGCACGACTGGCGACGACGCCTCGACTTGGCAGTGTCGAGACGGCCGGGTCAGTCGACGCCGTCCGGCGCCCCTTGAGCGCCTTTGCGACACGACGGGCTCGGCGTGACGAGCCAGGCTAGACAAGGCCGCGACCGAGTTGCCCCGGACACTCTGACCGGTCCCGCCAAGATGCCGTCGCTTCTCACGGCAGCAGTGGCGCTCTTGTCGGCGGCGGCGACGCTCTCACGGCCCGTCGCCGCCGAAAGACTCCTCATGTCCAACTCGCTCAACACCTGCCAGCCGGCCAACCGCTTCACGGCCTCCCTCTTCAAGGTCGTCTACACGCCCGGCAACAACTCGGCCGCCGTCGAGCTGGCCGTGACGTCGTCCATCGAGGGAAAGGTCGTCTTCGACCTCGCCCTGTCGGCCTACGGCCACCGCATCATGCGCCGCACCGTCAACCCCTGCGAGATGGAAGGCCTCAAGGGCCTCTGCCCGATGACGTCGGGCAAGAACACCTTCAACTTCAACCTTGCCCTGGGCGCCGACGCCAGCCGCCAAATCCCCAGCATCGCCTACAACATCCCCGACCTCGACGCCGGCGTCCGCGTCTTTGTCAACCTGACCTCGGGCGAGAGCGTCGCCTGTCTCGAGGCCGACATTTCGAATGGAAAGACGGTCAATCTCATCGGAGTCAAGTGGGCTACGGCCGTCATTGCTGCCCTGGCCCTCTTGTCCTCGGCCGTCTTCAACGGCCTCGGCCACTACAACACGGCCGCGCACGTAGCCGCAAACTCACTGTCGCTCTTTGGCTATTTCCAGGCCCAGGCCATGGTTGGGTTGACGAGTGTGCGCCTCCCACCCCTGGTGCAAGCCTGGACTCTCAATCTTCAATGGTCCATGGGTCTCATCCGTGTCGGCTTCATGCAGGACATCTTTACGTGGTATCAGCGTGCGACGGGAGGCACCCCGTCCTACATCTTTGACACGCTCACCACTGTTTCCGTGCAGGTTGCCAAGCGGTCACTCGACTATGTAGAGTCTACCCGCATGAGCCTCTTCAACCGGGCCATGGCCATGACTCCTACGCCCGTCGTGACTGCTGCCAATCACCTCATGAAGCGCGGCAACGTCATGACGGGCTCTGGATCCTACCTTGTCTACGGCATCCAGCGAGTCGCCTTCCAGCTCAAGATCGAAAGCACCAACCTCTTCATCACAAGTCTTTGCTTCTTCTACCTATTGCTAGTCTTCACCGCCATAGCCGTGCTCGGCTTCAGGCTCGTTCTGGAGCTGTGTGTCCGTCGGAAATGGACCGACAAGCTGTTCGAGTTCCGCAATGGATGGAAGACCATCGTCAAGGGCATCTTTTTCCGCATCTGCCTCATTGGCTTCTCGCCCGTGTGCATCTTTTGCCTCTGGGAGTTCACCCAAAACGACTCGCCGGCAGAAATGGTTCTGGCGGCCTTGTTCCTCTGCAGTCTCATCTTGACCCTGGGCTGGGGCGCCAGCCAAGTCATTCGCATTGCACGCCGCTCCTTGTCCTTGCACGGCAACCCGGCCTATATCCTGTTTGCTGATCCGCAAACCCTGAACAAATGGGGCTTCCTCTACATGCAGTTCCGGGCATCGGCCTACTACTTCATCGCACCCGTCTTGTTGTACACCTTTCTCAAGTCCATCTTGATAGGCCTGGGTCAAAAATCTGGTAATGCCCAGGCGATAGGATTCATCATCCTGGAGGCCATGGCCTTGATCGCAGCCTCGGTCATGCGGCCTTGGATGGACAAGAGTACCAATTCCTTCAACATTGCCATTTGCGCCGTCAACTTTGTCAACGCAATCTGTCTCTTGATCTTTACAAACGTCTTTGGCACGCCTAGAATCATCGTCGGAGTCTTTGGCATCGTCACATTCATCCTCAACGCCGCCTTTTCCCTTATCCTCCTCATCATGGTCATCATCTCAACCACCATCAACTTCTTCCGAAAGGATCCCGATGCCCGTTACCAGATCATGGCAGACGACCGCGCTTCATTCATCAAATCCCAAGCGAAGCTGGCCACGACGAGTCAGCTGGATGAGCTGGCGGCCACCGCCAGGGGCGATAAGATGGGCACCCATTCGCGCCTCGATCTCGATGATGAAGCACCGGCCAGAGATGGTAGCATTCGCATGGGCTCTGTGCGAGGCCGCGCTGCATCTCAGCAATCCTGGCGACATGACGGATCGCCCTCTCCCGTGAATCCGACGAATCCCTTGATAGCGGGCCAATTGCGGCCGGAGAGCCCCTTTCGTTCACTCAGCCCCTTGAGCCACTCGGGATCTTCTGCTGGTCCGCCCCGGTCTAGAAATGCCAGTCCATTTGAGCTCGGGCTAGGTCATTCGGAAAAGGCCGACGGTCGACCCGACTACCGAGGTGTACCAGGTTGAACAGTTGAACTTGGCGTCATGCCTGCAATAATGTTTTGGGGGTAAATTTGAATGACACGGCGAATGGCGAAGCTGCTTTGAGTCGAAGTCACCTCATGAGGATGTCGGGAGCGTTACCAAAAGGGGGCAACGACTGATGATAGCGTTGATGAAGCCATGGTTCATGTTGGACATGGGTAGGACCCGTTGACAAGTCACTGCTAATAAGATGTTGTCGGGAAACGTAAACGCAATTACTTGGACTTGGGGAGACTGATGAGTAGTGACAAAGGAGGCATACATCAACGACTGAATTAAGCCAGTCAAACACCGGGTCGGCGCTCGTGTCTGCGAAGCAGTCTTTCGGCAGTGTAAGCACTCGCCGGATCCCACATCGGTCATGCTCATATAGGCCATCCGTCGGCGCACAAAATTTCTGTTGTGGCCGCGCCTTGTGCCCTGCCTTGCGTCAAATGGATGGTCGGTGAGGGTTTGCAACATGAAGTCAACGGTCCTTGTGCAGCCACAAGTCGGAGGAGGTGGCTGGACAGTGCGCGCTTCTTGTATCTTGGCCTATAGGGACCAAAAGGGTAGAGATCTCGTAGTGAGCAACCTTGGACACGAATTGTTTCCTTGTTTATATGTAGGCAGCGTTCATACCTCATGGCAACGTCTACCCTGAGTCACTAAGATCGGCCCCATCCCCTGAAGACAGCTCCAGCTCGCAGTCAGGCATCCAGTCCTCCATGACCGTTTCCCATTCGTCATCCCGCTGAGCTAGAACGCCCTCCATCAGCCCCTCGGCGGCATTCTCGGCATCTTTCCTTCGAATTGCCTCTGGCCATCCGTGTTGCCGGTAAAGCTGCCGAAGATACTGAATGTCCAAGTCACTGCCCCAGCATTCAGACTGGGCAAGCACCTTCTCCTTGCTTATGTGTCTATTCGTTTCGGCTACTCCGTCAGCTTAGATTGTGACCCTGCCTTGACAAGGTATAAGCCGTAGCTTCCGATACGCTTCCTCCAACTCGTTAAGGTACTCGACGATGCCGCGCGGAGGCAGCGTATCCATCTCGAGAACGTCTTCAGTAATCTCTGAATCTTTCACGTTGAGTATTAACTCGCGCCCTCCGGTCTCGCGACCCCAAGCGAGGTAGACAAAGTTCTTGGATTTCCTCTGCCCCTTTACGGACCAAAATTCCAGATCCTCCTCCCCGTCGGCTGTTTTCTGCTTAATGGAGTCCAAGTCCGCTCGGGAATAGTCGAATAATTGGGGCTTACAGGATATGTCTTTCATGGCAGTGCTTGGGGGCTTGAGTTGCACGCGCGAGAGGCGACAAGTGAGGTTCCAAAGAGAATGAGATCAAATGATGGGCGTGGCGAATGAAATCAGCAGCAGAGTACGGAGTACTGTACGAGTTATTCAGAGTCAAACCTCGGCCTCTTCCTACTGTATACACGACGCTGCATTTGGTCGGATGCTCTGGTGTGCGTATCAACCAACATCAAATCTACATGTAATTACGTGGCGGCTGGGGTCGGGTGTCTTCGGGCCCTGCCGCCTTTGGAGATTTGACCGAGCAATGGCAGCTGCCTAATCACGGAGGCAGGCTGCATATGAAGAGCTCGTCCGATGTATTGGCTCGTCGCCTTTGTCGGGTTATGGCTTGGCTGATGGGTGCGTGGATGCTCATGCGCGGTCTGATTTCAAGATACATGTAGGTAGAGGCCTGACAACAGCATATGGATAGCTAGTCGCAACGCGACATGTTTCGTCGTTCTTTGTCCTTGCGATCAAGACGGCACACTTCATTCAACTTGAATGACTGAAAACCGCCACTAGATAACTCCTCTAGAGTAAGCCAGCATGTCTTGGCGTGCAGCTGACCTCGTTGCTGCAGATGGCGATATGTATGCAACTTCGACTGGTTGCACGGGCTCGGAACACTTTGCAGGGCCCATGTTGTGCCTGTTCGTCTGCATGCATGGTGTGTTCCGTCATTGCTACGTATATGTCCAGAATCGCAGTTGTCTCCGGCTCCGTGATGTGGCCGTGCCGCATCACAAGAGGATTAGTGTAACGACCATGAGGCCTTTCTCTTGCGTGGCTGGCCATGCAACTTCTTCTCATGTTCCATCATAGGCGCTCGGGCGTGTATGTATGCTCCCTGAGACTTGACGCACCCGTATATTTCGCCGAAAGCTTCTTGTGCCGCCTGTAGAGGCTTTGAAGTACGGCTCCCCCCGTATCCATAATCAAGTGCTGTCGATCTTGATCACGGAGGCCAGCCACCGCCCCTGGTTATACTACGCGATCACATCCTCGATCATCCGCTCCTCATCCTGGCCGCACGCCAAGAACAAGTTCCCCTGCCTGGTACCTGTCCAGCTTCGCAGCAGCAAATGTAACTACATGGGTAGTTGGCTATTCTTGTGTTAAATAGATTGATGTAGTTTCGGAGGGAGTCAGTACGGTCCAGCAGACACGGGCGACGTCGACGTGGGTTGTATGATATTCCATGTGAGCCCTCAAGGGCTGACGCCGTCAAGCAACATTGAAGTTCGTCGACTCAAGAGTGGCTCTGTCATTGAAGCTGCCGGGAAAAGGATCC
Source organism: Hirsutella minnesotensis 3608 (assembly GCA_000956045.1). NCBI lineage: Eukaryota > Fungi > Ascomycota > Sordariomycetes > Hypocreales > Ophiocordycipitaceae > Hirsutella > Hirsutella minnesotensis. Next base: position 162,207 of record KQ030518.1, on the reverse strand, counting down.
AATCTGCGAGCCACAACAAGGCCCTGTACATGTAGTGTGCAAGATCCAACCACTTTGTCCAGGGTGTCTCTTGCTTGATACCGAGCGAAGGCTACGGTCTAACACGTACACTCCAAGATAAAATACAGTGTCACTTTAAGTCTACGCAGACATTGAACCGTTGATCGCACAGTTTCTCTTCTCATCATAATGGGTGTTGGCGCCTTATGCCGTGGACGTTCGCCGGCTGGGAAAAGACGCCGACCATTGCGCAGAGCGTCCGAACTTACATGACCCTCGCTCATTGTTACAACCTCGCGTAAACACAAAGAGTTTCGCAATACCCGGCGCCGAGAACAACATGACTAAACTCGAGTCCGGGTTCAATCCCTTCAAGTCGCGGACCAGCTGCCCTGCCTTGCAATCGCCAAGTTATCCTCAAACGCTCAGTAGCATTCTTCTTCTTCCAACTTCATGTTTAGTGCAAGAGCCAGATTGTGTGTGTTTTCCCATTCCGAGGGCGGTCTAGGACTCAGTCGATTCCTCGAGCGAGGATTCGTCTTCCTGAGAAAGGACTGTCGAAATTGCGTGCGCAACCACGCTCCATTGCTTGCGACCCCATTTACCATGGTTACGGTCAATGATGCCAAACTTCCGCGACAGTTCGTACATTTCCCTCAGGTCATCAAAGGCCTTGACGAGCGTGGCGCGATAGTCGCCCTTGTTGACGTGGTCGTTCTTGATGATCTTGCCTCGCCACGTGACGAAGCAGTCGACATCATCCCCGTTGTGAGAATTGGCGTCCATGGACCGCAGGTTGCTGGCCCAGTAGGTGGGAACTTGATGGCCGCGGGCGCTTTCCCTACACGCCTTCTCCTGGTCCTTGTGGTCTTTGGCGCAAATGCTGTTCATGCTGGGCCGGGGGGTCAGCACTCGGCCAGAGACTACTGGAGCACCGTGGGGGCAAGAAAAGAGGACTTACTCTCGGCGGAATCCTTTGTCGACTCGCGTCTTGGCGCCGTTGCAGAAGGCGTGCTCAACGTGGGCCAGCGTGCGGGAGCAGAACTCGTGTCGCCAGCACGCGAGGGTGAAGTCGAACTTGGCGTTGTGGGTTGGTGATGCCACGCAGCCGTTTGTCTCCCATCGGAGCGTCTGATTGCGCAAGGGAGACTTGGCCTCGTCTAGAAAGGCGTCGAGAGTGGTGTTGAAGCACAGCCTCTCCGTCGCGGTCAGATCCTGTCCAATGTCCAAGGTTTCTAGTCGCTTTTCTAGAATGGCGGCGCTGGCAGCCCCAAGCAGGGAGAACGTCGCGAGAAATCTCATCTTTCAGGATCGATCACGGAGAGGGAAGAATGGTGTTGGATTAGTACTCGAGTTGCAGCGGTGAGAATAGCCAGAGAGACTGCGGGAAGCAAAGTTGCCTGAATCTAGCAGAAAATGTCTCGATGATGGGCGAGAAGTCTGACTGTAAAAGATTTTAACAGAAAAATTTGTCTAGGTGTCTTTTCCTGAAATTGTGCGTCGGTTTCCTGGACATGATGGCTCATATTCATTGAGGCTGGGTTCGCCTCAATGTCGAGGCTTGAAGCAGTTAAGCCACGTACTTGAGCCAACGAGTATTCGCGAACCATCAAGGTCCGCGGCCGAAGAATATAAGAGATCTGGACGATCCTGATAGCAGCATCATGCCATTGACTTGCGGCAAGTTGAGGGAGGAAGCGGCGTGATGATGATTGATGCCGGCTCGGGGTCATTACTGTAGATTCACCGACAACAATCGTCACTCCTCTAGACTTGTAAATACTGTATATAATGCGTTGATGTATGAGATCAAGTCCAAGCAGCGACCATTGTCGAGTGGGAAAAGATTCGTTGGGACATTTGCCCCGTACATGTCTAGTAACAGTGGCGCAAACCATACATCAGATGATGTATGCTGCAGGCAATATTGGTCCCCGGGATTTCTGGCTTGCAGAAGCTTTGGAATCAGAACAGCAAGGTCATGTTCATCAAGAATTGCGACTGTTCCAACATATTTTATGGATATAAAATCACAATTCAAATCAATATATAACACGAGGCAGCAATTGAGGAAACTGCCTGAAAATGGCAGCTCGCGTTGATGAAGAGATCATAATATAGAACCACAAACATCTTGGCAATGAACCGGCAACTGTTAAATGTCGAGATTCAGAAACATAGAAATGAATTATCTGATAAACATTGCAAGTTTCCCACTGGGTATCCTGACCTCAGTTGCATTACCTATTCGGGTTGTAATGTCCAGACAGGGACCTACGTACTGGATACCCTGTTATAGGCGCTATGAGTGCCTTGAGTGCATGTATCTAATACACGCTCTGGCAACTCAATGCTGGTCTAGGGTAGGAAGCGCCATCAATTGGCAACACGTCAACCGTCGTCTTCCCTCGGCATCTTCAACCTCGACGACGAGCATAACCCGCGCCGCAGCAGCAATTGCCCATCGCACCAGGCGCAGTCCTCCAAGAATCGAGTCTGTGGCCGTCACTCGACCAGCACGGCATCTGCCAATGCGCCGCCCGGTAGCGACAGCCCTCATCGTTGCCGCTGGCGACTTCGAGAGAGGCCACGAATGACCGACAGCCTGATCCCCCCAAACATCCAGCATACCACCTGGCTTCACCCATCATGACGACGGCCCAAGACTCCGTTGCGGCTGCTACTGCCGTGGCCGCTGCCGCCGTCTCTGCGCCCGTCGATGCCTCGCCGCCCTCGCTGAGCAAGCAGCCGCCGCCCGAGAAGCCGTCCGAGACGCGGAGGCGGTCCTACATTGTGCTGTCCTTTTGGTTCGTCGTCATTGTCCTTGGACTCCCGTTCTGGTGGGCGACGACGACAATTTACCGTGCGAACCTCCCGCTGGATCGCATGCTGCAGTGGGCCGACGGCAAGGTGACTTGATCCGCCCGCAGAGTGTCGGAAGCGCGCTGATGGCCATCATGACAGGCTTGCCGACCCGTCTTTCCTCTCCAAATATCCGTTCAAGCACCGTCGCTCGCCGATCAAGATGCTCAGCATTTGGTTCGTCTGACGCAGCATGCCCTCGACGACCTCGACGACTTTTCGATCCATCACCTCCGACTACAGTTGGCGCCAAAAACAGACGATACAAAACGAGCCCCTATGAAAGACCAGGAACCAGCCCTGACGATTCGCATGTCCCCCGGCCAGGGCAGCTCGGCGGCGCTCAGTCCCGAAGCTGCCGTGCTCGACGTCAGCTATGCTCCCAACTCGATACCGCCCCCCAACGCCGGCTCATCCGCACTGGCCTCGTTTCTGGCCAACGAGCTGCGGTCCCTGTTCGCCGAGGAACAGTCCATCATCTCATACCTCCTATCGACCTCGCCCTCGTCCGCTGGCGTACGCCGACCGGCCCTGAGCCCCGAGGTCGTGGATGCGTTGTCGAAGCGAACCACCAAGTCGCTTCGCTATGCGCCCACGTACCATCTCACCTTTTCCCTCTTTACCGACGGGGCCGTGCCCAGCTCGTGGGACATTGAAGGCGCCATGGAGGAGTACATGAAGCCCGTGCTTCAAGTCCTGCGGCCGATTCACAACTTCACCGTCGACACCCAAGTGCAGCTGTACGCGACGCCCGGAGTGCAGTCGCAAGTGCTCAACAAGGAGCACCTGGCCTCCTTCATCAACGCCGCCGAGTGGCCGCTGTCGCCGTCGATTGGAGGCGCGCCGACGGTCAACTTTGTCGTCTTTGTCGGCAATCAGACGATTGGGCTCGGGTCCGAGACCGAGACGTCGCAGTCATGGTCGATTCCGCAGTGGGGGAGCGTGTATCTCTTGTCGCTCCCTGCGACGGAGACGCACGTGTCTCGCGAGACGCTCAAGCAGCCGATGCTTACCTTTGGCGGTCAACTACTGTCGCTCTTGGGCACGCCACAGTCAGGATCGCTGCCGCTGCGGCTGTCGGCGTTGGGGAGGATCCGGTCGACTGACTTGCTGCTGAGAGCGTCGTCGTCGCTAGGCTCGCTTGCTCGATTGACCCGGGCCCTGCCGTCCATCTCGATCCCGCGAAGCGTAGCCGAGGGCGTCTCGACGACCTTGGACCATTTGGAGCGCGCATGCGCCAACCTGAGCGGACCCGAGGGCCTCCTGCACGCGCGCATCGCCGAAGCCGAAGCAGAGCAGGCGTTTTTTGAAAAGAGCATGGTGGGCCAGCTCTACTTTCCAGACGAGCACAAGATTGCCGTCTATCTGCCTCTGCTGGGTCCGGTGGGAGTGCCGCTGGTGTTGGGGCTGATCAAGGAGATCAAGAACTGGCTTCAGCGGCGCAAGCAACAAGCGCGCGAAGCCAAGGAGAAGAAGGGCCAATGAGGACCTGGTGCATTCACGGAGGCATTATCGAGAGTACATTTGCAAGATTTTGTATTGATTCTAGAGGGAAGCATATTCCGAGGAGACTCTATACACAGCGCCCACTTCCACCAAGACTGCAAGACTCATCTGTCAATGAGAAGCATGTGCCCGATGCAACTGCATGTCGCCACGTCACACCATCATGGCAATTTCCGTCTGCCATTTGACAAGCGCATCGGCCGCGCGTCATCTTGGCCCTCGCAGGGAAAATCACATTCCGCCGCTGGACGCAGGGATGCGTCGTCGTCATCCGAGGTGTAGCGGAGAGATACTTGGGTTAGTATGGCGATGCTGGGCTTTAGTCTTGTACCTTTGTGTGTTTTGTTCCTTCATCTCGTCCCTTGCCCCACTGCTGCGACGCATCCCACCTCAACATTCCCTCTTGGACAAACGACATTCTTTTTCTCCTTCTTGTTTGACAGCTTCGCCGTTTCTCCAATCAACGTTGAATCAACTCTAGCCCGCCGCCTACTGCTTCCTCGAGCCAGCAAGATGCGGCGCCCCTCGCAATGCTCCCCGACCCGGCCTTGACATTGACGATTCCCAGCCTCCACGACGGCACGACGCTCGACTGTCGCCTCTACCATCCAGCATCGCTGGCCGCTGGCAACCCGAGAGCACCGCCATGGAGACGCCATGCCGCCATTGTCGCCCATCCGTACGCGCCCATGGGCGGCTGCTACGATGACGCCGTCGTCGAGATAGTGGCCCAGCAGCTGCTTCGCGAGGGCTTCCTCGTGGGCACCTTTAATTTTCGGTGCGTCCTGCTGCTCTATCATACGACAATGTGCACGAGAGCTGACCGGACTCGTGAGGTAGAGGCGCAGGTCACTCGGCGGGAAAGACGTCCTGGACTGCCAAGCCGGAGCGAGAAGACTACGCCAGCTTTGTCGGCTTCATGGTCCACTACGTCCACAACCTCGATCCCTTTCGCGACGCACTCGACGACCGCGACGCATCGGACGACACAGAGGCCGACAGCGAAGCCCGACATCCGGTGCTTCTCATGTGCGGATACTCGTACGGCGCCATGGTGACGACGCAGCTCGGCCCCCTCGAGGCTCTGCTCCGACCCTTCGACAGCCCCGACGTCTACTCGGACGCAGCCGAGATTCGCTTGCGTGCCGAGCATCTAGCTGAGCAGCAGAACCTGATGCTAGGCGACGTCCGTGCGGCCGCCCTGGAGCAGCTCCGCCACTCCAGGCAGCACCAGCTCGGTAGCCCGACCAGCACCCTCAGCTCGGCGAGCCCACGCAGTCGCTCCGGCATGCGCGTCGGCGGCGACGAAGGCAACCTGCGCAGGAGCCACGAGAGTCCTGGCCGGGGGAGCTTCTCTGCCGATGCCGAGGACAAGCTCAAAAAGGGCGTCCACGGCTTCTTTGGGCGGAGGCGGACGGGGCGCGATGCCAGCTCCGGTGCGCGTTGGCACTCGGTGAGCGCACACGCGAAGCCGAAAAGCGTCAACGGGAGCGGTTCGCCACCCAAGAATCGAGGAGCATCTGCGTCGCCGCCGGCTTCGAGCGAAGAACCTTGCAAAACGAGCTCCGAGACCAACCTTGCGCCTCCCGCAGACCTCGTCGCGCCTCGGCCCGCGTATCTGCTCGTCTCGCCGCTACAGGGCCTCGTCACGCACCTGGCGACCATGTCGTTGGTGCCTTCGCTGTTTGGTGGCCGGGGGCACCGGCACGAGCACGACAAGCAGTGGCGCGAGGCGGGCGCGGGCGCAGATGAGGCCAAGTTGGTGCGCAACCCAACGCTGGCCGTTTACGGCGACCGCGACGTCTTTGTGTCGGCGGGCAAGCTGCGCGCGTGGTCGGGCCGGCTGGCGGGCGCTCAAGAGTCCATGTTTCGCGGGCTCGAGGTACCCACGGCCGGGCACTTTTGGGCCGAGGAGGGCGTGCTGGGCGCCATGAGGGACGCGGCCGGGCGGTTTGCCGGGGCCCTGCTCAGGGGGTGAGGGAGGCAGTCCTGGTTGTGGCCGGAGATGTTGACATTGAGGGCGCGCGTTGGGGATGAGATGGCATAGCCAGCTCAAGGACTTTTCATATCGTGACCGCAAAGACACGGTCCCTTGGGACATGCAGATGCGTCATTGATGGCAGGACTAGCAGACGGGTTCATGCAAGACTCGCATTTAGAATGAAGCTACGGCACGACTAGCGATTCGCCGTCCTCTTGACCTCATTCGCTAGGCATACATGATGGAAACGCAGAACAAGGACAGCGTTTTAGGCGTCACGAGTGCTCGTGAGGCCCGCGACAGACGACGTTGGCCTGCCCGGACGACTGGCAAGGTGTCGTGTATGATGATGTGTTGACTTTGCATATCCTCGTTCCGGATATCGAGCATGCCGCTCGGATCCTTGTTGAAGAAGGAGGGTGGAAAGACGCTGCGCCGGACGATTATCAGAAGAAAGTATCATTTATTAACAAAGCCCCCTTCTCCCGCCCATCGACGCTTGCGCCCAGACCAAGCCGACAAATGGCGAGCTGAAAAGGATGAGTCGTTCGTCCTACGGAGGAGATGGCTACATCGCCGCAAGTAAGAGGCGGGTTTTTTTTACAAGATTAACGGGCCAGCCGACAACGGAGAGACGTCAGCAACGCGTTCTGGACAAGGCCGATGCAGTGCTTGATACAGCGTCGTCTGCATGGCGCGGGCGGGCGGAGACTGCATGTGCGCGTCGGGGTGCATGCGTCGCCAACATGAAATGAGACTGATGATTTGCCGCGGGCCCAGCCCGACAAGCGGAAGTACCAGTTGACATGCAGCCTTGTTTCTATGCTGAGGGCTGCTTGGGACAACTGTCGACGAGTGAAGGAGTGGCAGACTTGGCGGACTTGAGCCTTGCAAGCGTCGCCCGGGTTCGGTTCCGGGGCCGACCTCGGGAGCGTCTTCGGGCTAAAGTGGAGCCCATCCCCGCTGCGATGCTCGGCGCCGGCGGACAGCTCCACGGGGGTGGGAGCATGTAGACAGCGCGGGATCGCTTTGTCCGCACGGTGCAGCCCGGCGAGACGGGTTGAGCATAGCCGTGATTTGATGACGGTTCTGCGAAAGATATGCATGCATGGGCGGCGCAAGCCAAACGGGCCGAGCCTGAAAGCCATGGATAAATACATGTGTCGGGGGAGATTTTCTTGCCAGGGCCAAGTTCATCACGGAGCGGCCCATATGTACAGTATGCCATCATCACGACTTCACAGTACGCTACTGGACTCGTGGCACTATGATACTCGAGTCGATTACCTAACAAGTGCGAATCCGTGCCCCTCCTGTGGTGCCACCCTCCTCCTCCTCCTCCCCCGCCTCGTCGCTTGCGCCTTCTTGGCCTTCACGCTGCTCGTCACGACGCGGCCTGGGCCAATGCCATCCGCTCCGCTGCTGTGTGATCCCCGACACCACCCACATCGGGGGAGGGGTGGGCAAGGGCCCATCTGTGCTGGCAATGATGGTGTCCCTGCCGTCTGCTTTCGGGGTCTCACTCGGCAAGTGGATGCCTCGGTGCGTGGCTAATGCTGCTCGCCTCCATCACCCGTCGCCCTCGCCAGCTGTCCTCCATCGTCATCTCTACCTGGCTGGGCTTCCTTTGAGCTTCAGAAACCGCCTCTCGAGCAGCCTGTGCTTTGGGTCCAACGCCAAACTTCAGCCTATACCCCGTGTCAAGCTCGTTCCAGACCAGGCCACCATGGCATCATCACCGCTCCAGACGCAGCTCAAGGCCCCCAACGGGGTCGACATTACTCTGCCCACCGGGCTCTTCATCAACAATGAGTTTGTGCCCTCGAGCTCGGGCAAGAAGATCACCAGCATCAGCCCCATGTAAGGCTCCTGGCACCCGTCGTCTCAAGACACCCCCTTGATCCTAAGACCAAGGACCTGGACACTGACATCGAGGGGCCGCCGCGCGCGCCGCCTTTGAGTCGCCGGCGTGGCGCGAGCTGCCCGGAGGCGACCGCGGCGCCCTCATGCTCAAGCTGGCGGACCTCATCGAGGCGCATCAAAAGACGCTGGCGACGGTCGAGACGTGGGACAACGGCAAGCCCTACCTCGTCTCGCTCAACGAGGACCTGGCCGAGGTGGTGGCCTGCATGCGCTACTACGCCGGCTGGGCCGACAAGCTGACGGGGCAGACGATCCCGACGACCAACCCGGCCAAGAAGCTGGCCTACACGCTGCGCCAGCCCGTCGGCGTCTGCGCCCAAATCATTCCCTGGAACTACCCACTGGCCATGGCCGCGTGGAAGCTCGGCCCAGCCCTCGCCGCCGGCTGCACCGTCGTGCTCAAGCCCGCCGAGCAGACGCCCCTGTCCATCCTGCTGCTGGCCGATCTGATTCGCCGCGCCGGCTTCCCGCCGGGCGTCGTCAACGTGGTCAACGGCACGGGCCCGGACGTTGGCGCCCACCTCGCCGGCCACCCGGGCGTCGACAAGGTGGCCTTTACCGGCTCCACCATCACGGGCCGCAGCGTCATGAAGGCGGCCTCGGCAGGCCTCAAGAACATTACCCTCGAGACGGGCGGCAAGTCGGCCCTCGTCGTCTTCCCGGACGCCGACCTCGACCAGGCTGCAAAGTGGGCGTACGTCGGCATCATGAGCAACCAGGGCCAGGTGTGCACCGCCACGTCGCGCATCCTCGTCGATGCCTCGATTCAGGACAAGTTCTCGGCTGCCTTCCTCGACGTCATCCGCTCCTGGGCCAAGGTCGGCGACCCCTTTGCCGAGGAGACCACCCACGGGCCCCAGGTGTCGCGTGCCCAGTACGAAAAGGTGCTCGGCTACATTGAGAGCGCAAAGGCCCAGGGCGCCCACCTCGAGATTGGCGGCCAGTCGGCAGCCTCGGCCGTCGGCTCCGGCACGGGGTTCTTCATCCAGCCGACCGTCTTCTCCAACGTCGGCCGCGACATGGACGTCTTTCGCGACGAGGTCTTTGGGCCCTTTGTCACAATCACGCCCTTTGCCAACGAGGACGAGGCCGTCGCCCTCGCAAATGACACCATGTACGGCCTCGCCGCCGCCGTCTTTAGCCAAAACGTCGAGCGCGCCCACCGCGTCGCCGCCCGCCTGCACGCCGGCATGGTCTGGATCAACTCGTCCAACGACTCGGACATCCAGGTGCCATTTGGCGGTGTCAAGCAGAGCGGCATCGGCCGCGAGCTCGGCGAGGCGGCCCTCAACGCCTACACCGAAATCAAGGCCGTCCACGTCAACCTGGGGTCTCGTCTGTAGGTGACAGAGAGGCCATTCACCATAGCATCCTGAAATTGCACCCTGAAAATTATTTCTCTTTTCCGAATGGCCTGTGTTATTCGCGACAAGTTGTACATCATTATTCGTTACCGCAGATTCTCGTAAATGTGACGTGATGCGGCATCTCTAACTACGGCTGTCACGGCACCTGCCTCGAGTCGTCGTCACCAGCAAATACACTGAGTCCCTTGACCGCCTCCTTGCCCCCAGACACCTTGCCCGCCGAATGCTGCGGCTGGAGAACAGGTCGCGCAGAATCCTGGCTGTCCTCGTACAATACCTGATCCACCTCGGGCGCAATCTGCATAAACGTGACGCGCCCCTGAACGACCCAGAAGCCGAGGGCGACGACGAGCATGACGCCAAACACGGCAATGGCGTAGTTCATGTCGCCGGGCGACGGGTTGGGCCTGCTGGGGAAGAAGAAGAAGACTGTGGTGACGGCGCAGTAGACGAGGGAGACGCCGTTGATCAAGGGGCCGAGGCGACCCGTGCTGAACTCGCGCGGTGGCATGCGGTCGCGGCCGACGAGGACGAGGACCATGATGGGCATGGCGTAGGAAATGGTCAGGGCAATAGTGCTGACGCTGAGGATGGCCTGCAGCACCGTGTTGGCAAAGAGGTAGAGCAGGCCAACGAGGCCAATCAGGACGGCCTGCAGCCAGAGAGCGCGAGCCGGGACCTGCCACTTGGTGTCGACGTGGGCAAAAAAGGGCCCAAATGGGATGCCGCCGTCGCGCGCGAAGCTCCAGGTGAGGCGCGAGGCCGAGGTGAGGATGCTGACGCCCTGACCGAGGCCGTTGACGATGAAGAGGGCAATGAGGACGGCGCCGCCATAGAGGCCGACGGTGGACTGGGTGATTTCGATAAAGGGGAAGCCCGAGGGGGGGCTCAGCAGGCGCTCAATGTCCTGGATGCAAAACAGGCAGACAACCATGAAGAGGAAGCCGGACAGGGCGCCGCAGATGACGGCCAGGTACATTGTGCGCGGGGCGTTGCGTCGGGGCGCGGGGATTTCCTCAACCATGTGGATGACGGAGTCAAAGGCCGTGAGGCCGTAGGCGCCCTGGACGAGGCCGAGGAACCAGACGACGGCGTCGGGCCAGCCGGTGCGGTTGAGCCACTGGCCAAAGACGAACGAGGCGCGCTGAAAGGCGAGGCGCGGGTTCCTGGCGACGGCGGCGGGCAGGGCGACGACAAAGACGACGAAGAGGGCGACGAAGAAGACGCCGACAAAGTTGTTGAAGGCCGGCAGGACCGACTGGCGGCGGCAGGCGGCGAGGTTGAAGAGGGTGAAGAGGAGGGTGATGGCGAGGTAGACGAGGAAGCGGACCCAGCCGGGCCAGGGGCTGGCGGCGGCGGCGGCGTCGTCGAGGAACATGGTGCGCATGGCCAGGACAAAGTCGGACATGAAGGCAATCTGCGAGGCGGCCAGCGTCCACCAGCCAAAGGTGTTGATCCAGGCGCACAGGTACGAGGCGAAGCGGCCGAGGACGTGGCCGTGGGCGAGGCGGGCGATCCAATAGGCCTGGCCCAGGGCCGTGGGCATGCTGCTGCAAAGCTCGCCGAGCGACAGGGCGACGCACGTGTTGCACAGGGCGACGAGGACGAGGCCCCAGAGGATGGCGACGGGCCCGCCGTTGACGAGGCCGTTGTTGAGGCCCTGCGCGCACGTCGTCCAGGTGCCGAGCACGCAGAAGGCGAGGGCCAGCATGCTCCACATGCTAAACTTGCGCGTCAGCGCCTGCGCGTGGCCCAGCGCCGCGAGGTCGTCGGCGTCGCGCCGCGCCTGGCTGGAGCTCGAGGGCGGTGTCGAGGCGGCGGCCGTGGCCGAAGTTGAAGCCGTCGTCGGGCGTGGCCATGATGATGATGATGGTGGTGATGGTGATGATGATGTCGCTGCCCACGAGCCGGCCTCGGGGTCTTGGGCGTCGTTGGGCTCGTCGCCGTTGAGGCGCCACGTCTGTCGCCGCGACGCTGCTTCGCTCCTCAACCCATGTCCGTGACGGCTTCCATGGCTTCCCATGGCCTCGCGAGGGCGTCTTCGGTCGTCGGGCTGGCTCGTCGCTGCATTTTTCACCATGGTTCTGCCGGAGACGTTTCATATACGTGCATAAAGTATGCCGATATGCATCTACACGCGATATATCGATAGCAGGGCGGCAGAATAGCTTCAACGTTCAAACTTCACACAGCACCCATTCTCCGTTGATTCTTGAGTGCTCGATGATCTGATGCGACTCGGTTGACTGTCGATGAGCCTGTCGTTCTTGTATTCCCTGTCGTTCTCGTATTGTCGTTGATTGTGCGTCTCCCTTTGATCGGCGGCAATCGGCAAGCAGTCGGGAATGGCAGAGCTGACGGGACGACCGAGGTGCTGCGCAACAGACAACAAGACGACAATGGTGACGCCCAAGGACAAGTCGATGCTCCGACTCACTCTCGAATGGTCTTGATGAGTGAACAAGAGTCGACAGTCGACGGCACAGCGAGACGCGGCATCTAAGAACCAAGGCGGCACTGCCCATTATTCCCTCAGCCATCCACGGCAACAAATCACAGCCGGCCATGGTGCGTCTCAAAGGAGCCGTGGCCTTTCATCCGTCGGCCAGTAAGATTCAACCTTGATATCCAGTCTCACCTGCGCCGTCATTCCAGCACCCAACCGGCGGTCGCCTCTTCAGCTTTGTGCTACCACTGCGCGACACGTCTGGCTGGAAACAGCCGCCTCGTCTTGGCTCTCGCAGCTGGGCTCCCCTTACTGTCTGACGGCGTCTCTGCCCTCGCATATGCATCCGTATTGTACCTTGCTATCGCGGCCAGGCTCGAGAGCTATCGCGGTGTGACCCTGGATGCGTCCGCGCAATCTTGGCCCGTCGACCCTCTGCGTCCAAGTCGCATTCTACGCGGGCCTTGATGCACGCCACAGTCACTCCATGATAACGGAGGACCCCGACGCTTCCTTGGTTCTTGAACCCCTCATGCTGTCGTGGAACTCTGCCGTCTGCCCTTGCCGACACTCGACCGGGGTGCCTCGGCCAGGGCTGCTTCGAGACGGGACCGGGAGGGGGATCGATTTCCCCAGACTTTTGGACCAAGATCCGTGTTTCTCTTTGTCACGGACTGCTCTCGTTCATTTCCTCTTTTGGACGGCAAGCCTGCGCCCGCTGTCGACCCTCGTCGATCCGCGAGGCCGGGCACGGGCGAGCGTCGTGATGGAGGGGAGCAAACCTACGGCATTGGTTCATGGCCGCCGTCCGCGGGGCCCGATAATCTGATGGACACTCTCGAGCCTTCGTTAAGTGATATCGAGCCGCGTCCTCGTGACCAGGCCTCGACGCAGCTGCAGCCGTCGAACCGACTCGGACTCTAGGCGGCGTTCCACAGCAAAGACCAGGACGTCTACGGGGCCATGACATCCACGCAAGGATAGGCTCATCTCGGCTGTCAAAGGCACGAGTCTCCATCTCAAGAACTATAATATGGCGGACAAGGGATAATGTGACTGGGAAACGGCCCAATGCCATGTCCCGACTATCTGTTGGACAGAGCCATTCGGAACATCGAGCGAGCACAAGCGCATGCAGTGACTAAAGAATTACACCCTCCACATATGCGGGTGCACCCCGTACCTAGACGATGCATCGAGATATTGGCCCGGCGACTTGATGCGCATCCGGCTCGACCAATCTTGGCACCTCGCTTACTGCGGACAGGCCGGGGGCGGGCCCGTTTGCCTCGCCTCAGACTTCTCCACTGCGAGCTCCAGGTCGTCGAGACGTCCGATATCGCCATTGTATCAGAGATATCTCGACTCTTTGTCGCCCGCTGTCCAGCCGCTACCTCACTCCCCTTGCACAGTACACAATCACTGCATCGGGCTGGGATAAGCCACAGGTGGTCCGCCTCGTCAGACAGGGCCCGTCCGTCGCATAACTCACGGCAAGCAGACCAAGGAGACGATAAGCTTGATCCCCACCCTCGGAGCTCTCCCTTGTCGTGACCAGCCTCGAGTCATTGCCTTGCTTCTCGTACGAGTCTGTCTGCGAGGAGCCAATGCACACCTGTCGTGCATACTGCGTCCGGATTCGAGCATTCACTAGCCCTCGTCACTTGCGAGCAGCCCACCGACGCCGAGTGGCCACGCCATGGTCCGACTCAGTCCCGGTGGAGTCGGTCCAGCCAGCGCAGCATGCGATCCTGGCACGCACATTGGACACGGCGTCTCTCGGGCCAGCCGGGCGTGCCCTGGCTGTTGTTGCGTATATATTCCCATCACGTCGCCGTTGCCTTCGCGTTGCGTCACGTAGTATAGTCTCGTAGAATCCAGTCCGACTGACCTTCCCATACGTTGCCTCTCCAACTTGCTTCGTCCCAAGACATACTTGCATGGCTGCTACGTCTCCAAGTGCTGAACCCAAATTCTTATGCATACAGTCCGTGACTGGTTACCTTGAACAGACGAGAACCAGAAGAAAACGAAGAAGGAGACGAGACTGAACATGGCGGACCCGGCGATTCGACACCCGCAACCCCAGGAACCGGACACGACGTCCATTCCGGGCTACATCATCCTTCCGGAGCAAGATGACCTTGACGCTTCGGCGACAGCCGCTCTGGCTGCCGCCCATCCTCTCGGTGAGTCGCCTCTGCTCATGCCGTGCCTGTCGATGAGGACATCATGGCGGACTGCTCTTGAAAAGCCCGTGAACCCGTTGGCTAATGCCGTGTCTAGATCAACTGAGCCCGCAGGAAATCAGCGCCGCTGCTCGACTCATTCGGCAACATGCCGCGCCGACCGGCGTCAAGTTCAACTGCATCACCTTGCGGGAGCCGCGCAAGCTCGAGTACGCGGCCTTTCGGTCCGGCAAGGCACCCAGGCCGGATCGGCGCGCGCTGGCCATCGTCATTGAACAGCCGAGCGGCGCGGTGCGAGAGGCCATTGTCAATCTCTCACGCGTCGAGATTGAAGAGTGGCGGGCGATGCGCGAAGTGGCGCCGACCCTGACGCTCGAGGACCTCGACGTAATGGAACGGGTGGCCCGACAGGACGAACGCGTGATTGAGGCCTGTCGAGAGATTGGCATCGACGACATGTCGACGGTCTTCTTGGATGCCTGGGCGATTGGCTTCGACGCCCGCTGGGGCATGGAGCGGCGTCTTCAGCAGGGGCTCGCGTACTGGCGGGCGTCGCCGACGGACAACCAGTACGCCCATCCGCTCGACTTCAGCGTCGTCGTTGATACGGAAAAGGAAGAGGTGCTGGCCGTCGACGTGCGTCGCGTCAACGGGGAGCGGACGCCGATACCGCAGACGGAGCACAATTATCTGCCCGAGTACATCGAGTCTGGGTATCGTCCGCGACGTCTGCGTCCCATCGACATCACGCAGCCCGAGGGCGTCTCGTTTGCCGTGCGGGGGAACGAGATTGCGTGGGCAGGGCTCAAGATGCACATTGGCTTCAACTACCGCGAGGGCATCGTGCTGTCGGACGTACGCATGGAGGACATGTACGAGGGCCGCGAAAGGTCGCTGTTCAACCGCATCAGCGTCGTGGAAATGGTTGTCCCGTACGGCTGCCCGGAGCCTCCTCACCACCGCAAGCACGCCTTTGACGTGGGCGAGTACGGGACGGGCCTCATGACCAACTCGCTCAAGCTCGGGTGCGACTGCAAAGGCGCCATCCACTACCTGGACGCGGTGCTGTCGACGGGTCGCGGGCAGCCGGCCATTGTCAAGAACGCAATCTGCATCCACGAAGAGGACAATGGCCTGCTGTACAAGCACACCGACTTCCGCGACGGCGCCGTCGTGTCTGCGCGTGACCGGCGGCTCATCATCTCGCAAATCATCACGGCGGCCAACTACGAGTACGGCTTCTACCACACCTTTACCCTCGACGGCACGTACAAGCTCGAGATCAAGCTGACGGGCATGCTCAACACGTATTGCCTCCACCCGTCGGAAAAGGCGGCCCCTTGGGGCACCGAGGTGGCGCCCGGCATCACGGCGCACAACCATCAGCACATCTTCTCGCTGCGCGTGGATCCGCACATTGACGGGCCCAACAACTCGGTCGTCCAGTGCGACGCGGTGCCGTCGGAGGCGCCGGTCGGGTCAGCAGAGAACCCCTTTGGAAACGGCTTCTACTGCCGGCGCACACCCCTGCGGACGGCCAAGGAGGGAGCGGCCGACTACCGCCACGAGACGAGCCGCAGCTGGGACATTGTCAACCCGGGGCGGCTCAACCCGTCGGCGGGCAAGCCGGTGGGGTACAAGATCATCAACAACCAGTGCCCGGGCCTGCTGGCGAAGCCGGGCAGCGTGGTGCACCAGAGGGCGGCGTTTGCGCGCAAGAGCCTCTGGGTGGTGCCGTACCGCGACTACGAGCTGTTCCCGGCGGGCGACTACGTGTGCCAGTCGACGGGCGAGGAGAAGCACCCGCACAACGCGACGATTCTCGACTGGGTCGGGCGCGACGAGTCCATCGACAACACGGACATTGTGTGCTACGTGCAGTTTGGGCTGACGCACTTTCCGCGGACCGAAGACTTTCCCATCATGCCGGCAGAGCCCGTGAGCGTCATGCTGCGGGCCAGCAGCTTCTTCCAGCAGAACCCAGCGCTGTGGGTGCCGCCGTCGGCGCTGGCCAAGGACGCATCGTCTCGCAACGCCTTTTCGGGCGAGGGCGGCAGCGGCGGATGCTGCGCGGAGAAGACCAAGTATGCGTCTCACTTGTAAACGAGATGCTCCTCTTGAAAGGGCTAGCAACTTGATGGGGATATTTCCAAGGTTGGTGCTGCGTCTAGTCGTCTCGTCGTGTTCGCAATGAAAAGGGGCATCGACGACGCGGTCTAGGAGAAGCGGCGAGGTGCATGAGATGAAACGAGCATAGTGTACGCATTCAGTTTGATTAATCTACAAGTATGCATGTCTCTCGTAGCACCACAAAGACTCAAGAGTGAACAAGGCCCTGCGTTGGCCGTCGAAACAAGACACCTCGAGCCTCGAGGCCAACAGCCGGCGCCAATCCCAGCTCCGAGGGCCACTTGCAGCTCGGCAGCCGCGCTAGTCGTCTGAAACAGGCGATCAAGGAAAGGGACGAACCGAAGACGGCGTGCAGCCGCCAGGTCCGGATGGTTTGAACCAGGCGCCGCTGACGAACGAGGCGCGGGCGGCAAGAGATTTTAACGAAGAGGGACGAACTGGCGCGACGACGGAAAGCAGACGCGCTTGGAAAAGAGTTGCGCTCGTTTAATCGAATCGGCGGATGCAGAATAGATCCTCTCGCAGCCCGTGATATGCGTGTTGGTCCGCGTTCCCTTCTATTTTCGTGGGGAGGGGAAACAGGACTGGCGAAAAGCAGGAGGGAGAGAGATCTCGCTCGATGGACGCAACGGGAGGCCTAAAAATAGAAAAAAGTCCGGGGAAGAAAAAAGATACAATGGCCGAGGTACTCTTTTTGCGGGGGAAAGAGCGGACGCGCGCGCTTGCCCACGCCCGAGCCGTACACGAGGACAGGAGTCTGGCCAATCAGCATACACGGATCTGTCAGAAAAGGTGGGGGCGAGTCGACGCGATGCCCTCGGCGATGCTCCTTGTTTGTCTTTCTTTCTTCCCTCGCAGATCTTTGACTTGACACACCCATCCTCGCCTACGTCGGCCGGCTGTTTCCACACCCGCGTCCCTATCGCCATGGTCCGGGGCAGATGGGAGACGGCGGGATGTGCCTCCTTTGGGGTCCGCGAGCGCGCTGGGCTAATGCAGGCACCGATGCCGTGTGCTTTGCGACAGCGGTTTGCTTGATGCCCTTTGCCGCTCTCGGGGGGGCATGGGATGGCTTGGTCGTCGATGGAGGCAAGAGGTCTGGCTTCCCCTGCGTCTCGGCACCGGCGCGCGGCGCATGCAGCGGGAGCGGTGCGTTGATGGGCTTCGCGGCGGCTGTTTCATGTGTCGGGTTATGATGTCGCCGCTGCCTGGTCTGGAGTCGATTCTGCCGGGGCTGGAGCTGATTCAACTGCCGAGCGAGAAGGAGACAGACAGAAGGACACGCAGAGACGAGCGCGATTGTGTTGTTGACAAGACCCATCCATGAGTTCGCGGAATTGACCTTGTTGACCAATCTCTAGATGCTACTCCCCAAGACTCCTCCTCTCCCACATGACAACTCTAGATCAACTCCAGTGACGGCGTCAAAACATCCATCTGCACCTACAGCATCTGGCGCCCCTGCGGCTCTGCCTCGCATTAGCCGCGGCTGCTGCCGCCCCAACCCGTCCAGGGCGCCGGCGCTTGCTGTGACGAAAGACGCCCTCGGCCGCCGCGGCGACGCACGCATCTTCAAGGTCAAGCGCCCTCGACAAGAGAGTCCCCTTAGCCGCCCGAGCAGGTCGTCCTTGTCCCGAAGAGGGGGGCACGACGACTTGCCCGCGTACGCGCCCGACTCCCGGCCAGCCGCGCCTCGTCCAATGTGAGCATGCCATCTCGGCCGGGCCCGTCGTTTTGGACACGGCAGATTCGTTTCACTTTCCCCTTTGGACGGTGATTCTTTTTTTGCCTCTGCGGCGTCTTGGTCTGCATTGGCCGTCGCCGTCGCCTCGTTCGCCATTCACCCTCGTGGGCCCGCCGGCTCGGGTCGACGCCCGTCCCTCGCCATCATAAAACAGCTGAGCGTCCGGCTTCAGCGGCCAAGGCCCAATGTCTCGTCCCCTTGAATCATCCTGTTGTGCATCCAAGCCCCATTCGCCCGTTTCAGACTCTCGACTTGCCTCTGCCCTTTGCTTCGGCATTGGCTCTCGTCTTTCCTTGGACTCGCTCCGTCATTGTGACCAGATATCGCCTGCACGTCATTCAACCATCGCAGCTCTCGAGTCGTTGCACTCGTCTGCCCTCATCATCGCGACGCCTCAACATTGTCCATTACACTTACACGCAGTTTCGGTGACGGCTTCCATGACATTGACATAATCACCTTGCTTTATCCTCTGCTCGTACACAGCTGTCCTTCATCATGCCCAGACAATCACACAACTCCGGCGGCACTCAGAGCCAATACCATGGCCAGCTCAACGCCTCTCTCGGCACGTCTCCCATGTACAGCCAGTCCCGTGTCTCCATACCAAACAACTACTATACCGTCCCTTCGTCTTCTTCAATGCCTCTCCCCCAGCAGCAACAGCAACAAGGCCAGCAAGAGGAGCCCGAGTACGAGCCGTTTGCCCCGGAGCCTCTGGTGCTACCGCCCTCGCAACATCGCGCCAGCTCGGGCGCTTGGAGCCCCGAGAACGATCACCAGCTCGTCGCCGCCCGCATGCAGGGCCTCAACTGGGGCCAGATCAAGGACGCCTACTTCCCCGGCAAGACGGCAAACGCCTGCCGCAAGCGCCACGAGCGCCTCATGGAGCGCAAGGGCGCCGACGACTGGGACAACCGCAAGCTGCAGCGCCTCGCCAGGGAGTACATGAGCATGCGCAAGGAGATTTGGAGCGGCCTGGCCGCCCGCACGGGAGAGAAGTGGAGCGTCGTCGAGCAAAAGGTAAAGTGCACCGTCTGCCCCTATGACACGAGAGACGCGTGAGCTGACCGCGGCCTTGCCCGACGAGCAGTGCATGTCCAACGGCCTCAAGAACCTCCAGAGCGCCGCCCGCGCCGCCTCGCGCCGCGATCGCCTTGAGACGAGCTCTCATGTGACAGGGTATGACGACGATAGCGGCATTTCCGGCATCGGCCTGACTCCCGTTGATGAACTAGACGCCTCATATAGCAGCCCTGAGCTGGGCTCCTCCGGGCCGTCGTCCTATTCGAGCTCCGGGTCCGTTGGCTACACCTTCCACCACGCCGGCCACCACCAGTCCCATGTCGCCGCTGCCGCCGCGCACCACTCGCATCATCACCTGCAGCCCCCTCAACCGCACCCCGGGTCCTACGCCGTCGGTGCCTACGTGTCGGGGTACGCGGGCGCCGGCCACGGCTACTCGTCGAGCGTCAGCTCCACGGCGGCGGCCAGAGCACCAGCCCGTATCTGGATCCGCAGAGAATGTCGACGGCCGACATGGGCATCGGCGCAATCATCAACCGGCCCGGCGGCAGCAGCAGAGTCGTATAGCACTTTTGTTTTTATCCCCTCTCCTTTGATCACATCTTTGCATGAGACGTTATCCTTCGTGGCCTCATACAATGTATTGGGTACCGTTTCCCCTCCCTTCCCCGCCCTCTTCACATGTCCTTGTCACGTCTTCCGTTTATGAGTGCACGCCGTCATGACATCTTGATACGATTCGTCTTCTACCCATCTCTCTTAACTTTTATTCCTTTTCCTTCTCCCACCGTTCTTTATTGGCTATCGGTATTTGGCGGTCGCGCCGGGTCGGCTGTGGCTTCGCGTTTCCTAGTGTAATGTTGCAATTTTGGGTTTACCGGACGGGAATATTGGCTGGCGTTTGTGACGAGTGGTATTCTGCCTCGTTCCCACTCTTTCGCGTTGAACCAGGAGGGTCGGAGCGACAAAAAGAAGCTGCGCGCGCAGAACGGCGTGCGGGCGCGAGGGCGAGTTGCCGACCAGAGTCGCGCCGGTGACGGAGGGAACATTGCGCTCCGTTTGTTGTACGATATGGTTCAGGGACAAGTATAGATGGGCTACCCAGATTGGGCCGTGGCGGCGGGAGCAAAGGGAATGTATTTTGAAGCACAACTCGACGCCGAATCCGTTGACCATCCCTGCCGTGATCCACCGACGGCGGGACTGATACATGTCGCACACGCGAGACGCTTTCTCGCCTCGCCCACGAATGTGTATGCTGTTTCCCATCTTGCGCAAATAGAAGCTGTATGATACATGGTAGCACATTGGTGAGTCATCATCGACCCTGCGGCGCGGTCGTACCCTTTTCGGCGACCCTCGCCGCAGTCCTTGCCATGCCGGCAAGCTCAGCATCCTCCCATACGCCGTCCTCTGCAAGGTCGGGGAGGCCGAGAGCGCTGCGCCAGGCGCGCCTCCACACGCCCTTCTTGTGCAGCAGGGCGAGCATCATGACAACGGGCAGGTGCCAGACACTGGCCCAAAAGAGGCCGCGGGCAGTGCCGGCGTGGCCCTCGTGGCGCCAGAAGAGAAAGGCTTCGCGGACCAGCCAGGCGTTGACGGGCAGGCTGATGGCGGCAAAGGACCACTCGGTGACGTCGACGAAACACAGGGCGACGCAGATGGGTACAAAGGCGAGGCTGTAGCGCAGGGCGACTCGGCCGTTGCGCGACGGGTTGGTCCAGGCCAGCATGCGCAGCCCGGCGGCGCGGTACTCTTCGCGGATCGGCCAGCTGAGGGCCATGAAGTGCGGGAACTGCCAGGCGAAGAGCAGGCCGGCAAGCAGCCAGCCGCCCGCGGAGGAGCACGACGGCGCCGACCCAGGTGTTGAAGGCGGTGACGGCCTTGAGGGGCGTGTAGATGCCGGCGTAGAGGACAATGTTGGACAGGCCGAGCACCGAGACGGTCGGGTTGACGCCGTAGTAGAGGGCGGCGACGCCGCACGCGCCGGCGACCAGGGCAAAGGCGGCGGCGCTGCGGGGCGAGATGAGGCCCCGGACGAGCGGGCGGTTGCGGGTGCGCGACATCCTTGCGTCGGTGGCCGGCTCGCA
>KQ030518.1:55005-140759 GCA_000956045.1 Hirsutella minnesotensis 3608 | reverse complement strand
AGCGACAGGTACGACGAGAGCACGCGGCGCAGCGACCGCGCGGGCGATGCGGCGGCGGCCGAGGTCAGCGTCGACGAGGCGTTTGGAGGGAGCATGGCTCCGTCGGCGGATTCGGCGGCCTGCTTGAGCGCCTGCCGTCGGCGATGGGGAGGGAGCTCAGCGATGGACGAGGGGGGCGAGGATGAGGATGTAAATGTGTTTCTCTTCTGGGGTGGTTTTTGGCCGGAGGGAGAGGAGGAAGTCGAGCTCGTTCGGGGATGTTGCCGCAGGATGACGGCGTCTAGGCAGCGCGAGCGCTCAAACAGCCGGTTGGAGAGGAAGAAGCCGGCGGCGCCCGAGGACGGGAGAGCCGCGCGGCGGGCCGCGGTGGATACGAGGCATTGTGACGGGCGGCTGTGGCGGGCGAGGAGAGGACGACGTCGGAGCGGACAGGCTGCGAGGGACGGCGGCCGCATGTTGAGACTCTGTTGGTTCACGTCGCGGCCTGCCGAGCGGCAAGCATGGCGGCGTTGCGAGCGCAGGTCGGGTCAATGCTCGGTCAGCCGGCTCGTAGCGAAGCTGCGGCTTGTGCAGGACAGGAAATGCCTTTGGCGAGGGCGAGATGAGGATGCGGGAGCGGATTGGGCGTATCGGGATAGCTGGTGATGTCGGCGTGGTGTTGAGGTGAATTTCTTTGCTTGGGCTATGTGTGCTTAGTCATCAGATGGCACGTATTCTCGTTCTCGCAGACTGATGGCAGGATGTTCCAACTGAGCCCACGCCATTCACAGGGGGATTCTCTCTACTTATTCGACGCAGCGACTGACTGACTTTTTAAGCTCTCGAGGCTATTTATTTGCCATCAATTGCAGAATTCAATATGCGCCACCTCGATAAGCCGCCGTCATTAAAGTTGATGTCGCAATCTCGTGGCTTCCACGATGCTCCATGGCCTTACTCGTGAATCACCACATCACATAGTTTCATCACTGCAGCAGCATAAAGACAATTCCATTCAAGTCGTCATTTTCAAGGAATAGCTAAGCTTCTGCATGTCCGCTACAGCCTGCTCACTGCTCGCACAGTGTCAACGTCACGTCCGATCGATCTTGGCAGTTCTTGACCTGACTCCCGGCCGGCGAAATCCCATCCTCCCAGGCAATCGCCTCGCACGCAACGTCCCTGCTCTTCGCGACGACTCTGTACCCCTCCAAGGCGTTGCCAAAGACGGACGTCAAGTCATACCACACCCTGCCGTCCAAGAGGTTGTAGGCGAAGATGGTCTGCGGCTTGCCCGTGTACAGGCCGTCGCGATCGATCGTGATCTTGATGGCCCGCCCGCCGCTGCGAGGGTCCTGCGTAAAGGGCTCGCTGTACACGCCGCCCGTGACAAGCGTCGTCGGGTTCGAGATGGTGCTGCCGACGGACCACGTCGTCACCTGAAAGGGGCACTTGTTGACGACACGCGCGCTGCCGACGGCCGAGGCGATGCCGGCGAGGGCCGCGCTGGCAGCGATGGCATTGAGTGAAATGTGCATGGTGGCAAAGAGTTGGAGTGTAAGTTTGTGCTGGACTTGTGTGGAGACTCTGGACAGGTAAAGTTTGGGCGTGAGCCAAACGGCCATTTATACAGTTTCTCGAGGCAGCCTCTGATCAAATCTGCAGTCAAAGACCAATTCCATCCGCCAAACTGCAATGGTCTGGACCATCAAAGTCTAGACAGCTGAGCATACGAGCTCTTCACCATGCACGACACACGCACCTCAGTCGTCTGATGCATGCTCGAACCATCAAGCATCGAATAAAGTTCGAGAACCTCACGCTCGTTCTCGCAGCCGTCCTCAATGGCACCGGGCTGTGCTTTGTGAGCTGACTCTCGATGCATCCAACCACCCCCGGGACATGATCCGGCGAGTCGTCTGCGCCTTGTGCCGAATCGGAAGGTAGCTTCCTCTCATGCCGGTTGTTGGATGCAGTCCAGACTCGCGATGAGGTTGTCGAAATTTCCACGTGAGGGCGGCACAATATTACTATCGATCATGATAGGCATGCGACTGGTTTCTAGATCCAGCCGCATTGGCCTCGAACTTTCTCGACCTCGAGACCTGAAGTTGCCGCATACAATAACGATTAAAACGTCTTGCTTATCGGGCATGGGCGTTAAAGGCCTCGGCACGTTCAATATTGCGTGCCCATGTCGGATGTTTTCCACGTCTATTACCGCTTCTACCTGCCCTCCGGACAATGTCATAGCTCGTCATCGCCCCTGGTCTGCTCGAGTAGGGGAGTTTGTAGTATCAAAGCACGCAACGTTGTCTTTTCGAGCATAGCAAACCCCTAGGTTACATCACGTAACCTCTCACAATGCTCCATCGTTTCTTTACCATATACCAAGACTTTTCGGAACAGACCAGGTGGGTGAATGAAGCGCCTGACTCTTGTCTTTACCGTAGATTTGTGGCTGTGCTTGCCTATGAGCGAGCTTATTGACAGAAAAGACATTTCTTTCGAGTCTCTACCTTTGGGCAAGAGACCCTTTGGAAGCGACATCAGGGCAAGCCGTCGAATCAGTTCAACTACGAAGTTAGTCTAAGGAATATGAGCCGAGACGTTTGTTTCTTGACTTCACATAATAAAGATAAACTGGGGAAAACTGAGCTGACGCCATCCGTATTTCAACCTACGTCAAAGGTAGGCCATCTGTACCCGTGTTTGCATAATGTGGTTGCATTAGGTTCCCCATGGGCCTGTTTGAGCGCATCGATTTATCTAGGCCGTACGAGGGGGCTTCTATCCGGATGATGAGCGGAAGTCGATGAAAGGAAGCTTGACCGACCCCTGGATAACCATGCATGAGCCAAAGAGTTGGGATGCAGCGGCTTCGTCAACATGCAATACTATCATGTGAATGAATCAATATATGAGTCGCCAACCGGTGACTGGATTACTCAAGCTGACACAAGTCCAACCTCTTGCCCCCAGATGGCTCCAGATGGTGTCGACGCATGCACAACCTCTGCAAACTAATGCATCCCGCCGTGCCGTTTCGGTCGCGGAACCTCCACTCCTGATTACCTGCCGTCCTCTAGGTCTCCCGAGCCGTCTTGCTCGTCGAACGTTGCTTCCACCACTTACAGCGCAGACAACTAAGCTCGCCGAAGTCAAACATGTCGTCGCCGTTGGACGCGCTGCGCGAGACGAGCAAGATTGACCGCGACTGTCTTGACGTTCAAGGTATCAGGCAGACCGCAGTATCTCCCCCGTTCTTTTGTGCCGGATAGCTTTACGGTTCTCCCCTCTAATTCCCAGGACTTGGGACCTTTCGTCGACTACATCTCGAACCAGGTTTGTCGGGGCGCATGCTTCACCACATTGAGCCCTAGCTGATTATTCTGGAAACCATCCATTACCAGGCCATTGCCTTCTTTGAATTGTCTCGACCTGTGACGGGAGAAGCCGTTCTGCATCATGCAAAGCTGATTCGTTCCGCGGTCCCGGACGCAAGGGGCGCTTTGAGGGGGCTCCAGGGGAATCTGACTTTGGAGAAGTTATCGTCGAAATTGTGGAAAGTAATGCACAGTAAACAGTAACACCTCGACTTCAACTTGTCTCTAGATGGTTAAATTGCAATTGCAAATCTTGCCCCGTGCACGTTGCGGGATTCCTTCATGTTCAGAGAAATCCCAAGCTGTCGTACACAACCGAGGCGATAGTACGCTTCATGACTTAATTTATGGCCAAGGAATTGAGGCCATATTTGCAACGCTGAGTCCCAAATTCGACACCAGAAGAATCTGTATCAAGATTCCCGTAACCTGGGAAGGACTGCAGGCCTGTCGTATCCTCGAAGAAAGTGGCATCGCTACGCTTGCTACAACCATGTCTTGCATGGAGCAGGCAGCTCTCGCGGCGGCGGTAAGATGCACCTACATTGCACCCTGCGTCAATGAACTCAGGGTCCACTTCGAAAAGGGGTATCGCAAACCTACCTGTTCCTCCCCCATCCAAATCAGAGACAAGGCTAACGGGGTCCATACTCGATGGCAGCTACGTCGACTTCGCCAAGCTCACGGATGACGGGACAGCATGGAGATTGGCCTTTACTAGGAGTGGCTTCGACATGAGCGAGGGCAAGATCATCCAGGTCATTCAACTATTTTGCCGACTTTCAGGAGAAACTCGAGGCATTGGTGGCGAAGCATATAGAGCCATGATGCCAGATAGACACATCCGGTTTTGCCACTTGATACTTTCAGTCAGGGATCGATAGTCCCCAACTACTTCCAGCACGCTCCTCACCGGTCGTCACATGAACTCAAGACCAAGCAATGTTTCCAAGACTCCCCTCTACTCCTGTTGTAAAGGGATATACGATCTCGACTTAGATCCCATCAAGTCGCCTTGAGTGTTGTATATATCTTGCTCACTCGCTGGCTAGCCGGGTAGAAGGGGTTGTACTTTTCTCCCTTTTCATTCTCTTCCTCCCAAGAGGCCATGTGGAAAGTCGACACTACCTCTGCAGTGAACGGTGCCGGCGGATTCGCCCACACGTGAGCCACGGCATCAGACAGGGGCTCGATCTGGATCCCGCGGAAACCCTCCGCGGCGGCGGTGCGCATCATGTAGTTGGCCAACTTCCTCATGAGCCCCTTGCCTTCGTATTCGTGCCGCGTGCTCGTCGCGTTTCGATGCAGTACCTCGCGAGGCTTCTGCGCTTCCCACGAGCTCTTTTCGCGGGAGTCCAGGCGCTCAAGGAGCGCGTAAGCCGTCCCGAGCATGGGCAGAGACTCCATGAGCCCCTTCATCTTGTCGTGATCCAGAGGGTTGATACCGTCGTAGGCGAGGGCGACGGACACGAGGGGGAAGTCCATTTGCTCTAGCAGCTTCTCGCCGCTGGCCTCGAGATCCTTCTGGTCCCAGTACAGCTGTCCTCCCGTGGCTGCGGACTCGGGCCGCCGGAACTGATACTCCTTGTCGAAGATGCCGAGAGAATAGCCAGACTCGACCTGGTGTCTGACGAGGTAATAAATACTGTTGAAGGCCTTGTACACACGGGCCGCCCTATCGTTGGGGTATACAGCAGGCCATATTGGTGAGTGATATAAGTTGGAATGGATGACGATTGCGGATGCCCACTCGATGTGCTCTGGGCCAAGAACTCGGATCTCGTATCGAGGAGGAAGGTTTGATTCAATCGCCATCGCACCCAAACAGAGAGAGAGTCAATACTGAAATGGTGGTATCCTCGTGGTTGTGTCGTTAAGCAACAAAGTAAGGCGACTCATAGACCGGACGTTCGAAACGAGCTGAGGAGCAGTTGAGTCCCGGAGGGCTCAGGATTGGTAAGGCGGTAATTGACGGCTTATGTACGTTTCCAGATCCTTCAACAACGCTGAAGATCGTCTTCCTGCGGTCCGGCTACAGTGGGTAGACAAAAGTTCCGGGCAACCCCGCTAAACCCCGCTTTTTTTTAAAAAAGTACTTTACGCTACTACTATTCCTAGTCGTATTTAAGGCTTAGTAAGCACGAGAAAATTATAAAACCTAGATTATTATATAAGCTACTTAGATATAATTTTTATATAATTTTTAAACCCATATTTAAAGAGTTATTTTAGGTTAAATAAAGCTCAATAAATACTTTAAAAAAAGACTACTCTATATTAAATAGCTTATAAATAAAGCTAGAAAGTATTTATAAAGTTAAAAATAGTAATTCTATAAAGCATAGTAGTATAACTTTATATTATTAAAAGATTTTATATTTTAAGTTATTTTTAGCTAGTATAAATAAATCTTAACGTTAAGTAAAGTAAATTTTAAAAGTACTTAAATTAAAGGTTTACTTTAAAAATCTATATAAAGCTAAATAATTAATATAAATAGAAAAAAACTCTTCTATTATCTATTTTAGCTATTTTTCTTAGTAATCTAAGTAGTATATAGTTTAAGTAGTTATATAAGGCTATTTATAGATTTTTAAAAGTATAGTATAAAAATTAGTATAAAAGAAAAAACTTCAAATAAAGTTTAATAATATTTTTAAATATATATATAGTATTATATTAAAAAAGTAAGTAAGCTATTTTATTATAAGGTCTATAATAAGTAAATATAATAAAAGTTATAGTTTTAGATAAATCTCTGTAAAAGCTGTATAGTTTTAAATTAATAGTCGTAAATTTTTCTTATATCTTACTTTACTATATT
This sequence comes from Hirsutella minnesotensis 3608, assembly GCA_000956045.1. Lineage (NCBI taxonomy): Eukaryota > Fungi > Ascomycota > Sordariomycetes > Hypocreales > Ophiocordycipitaceae > Hirsutella > Hirsutella minnesotensis. The sequence continues at coordinate 134,570 of KQ030518.1, read as the reverse complement.
TAATACTAAATAACTTCTTACATATATATGAAAAAATGAAAAAAAGTAGTAAGTTATAGCTATTAATGGTATTATAATATATTAATAATTTTCTTTTTTTACTTAGCTTAGTATTCTTTCTACTATAAGAGGTAAAAGTTAAGAGGTAAGGTTTAGGGTAGCGGGGCAAAATCACCTTGCCCGGAACTTATGCCACCCCACTGTAGCTGGTAACTTGTCTGACAGGGTTGCATGTATGGCACAGACCTGGCTTAGCGCTGCTGCTCATGCATGGGGTGATAGTTTAGAGGCTGACACGACCGTTGGAAGAGACCCTGGTACGCCAGAGCCACAAGAAGAGCATTCATAACATCTATGTGTCACAAAAAGCCACATCTTACATAGCTGTTATTAAATTGCTTCACTTGTTGAGTTCCCTTTCCGTTCCCGAATGATTTGGTCTTCTAACACTGTTACTGGAGCCTTGAGTATGGCTCCCGTCGCGACGCGGAAGAAACAAGCAGTTGAACCCGGGGGACTTCTCTCCGGGAAGCCTGATCAGACCGGCTTCGGCTTTGGATAGCGATTGGCGCTTTCCGCCGAAATATTGCATCACAGCACAGCGCACCCTTCCCAATCTTTTGGTAATTTGCTGCCAAAAGTGGCGCCATGATATAAGGCGGATATAGTTGAGAAGGGACATGGCAAATAATGTTCTTAGCTAAGAGAGATGAAACCAGAGCCGACAGAATCAGTGTGGATAGGATAAAAGCGCATCTGTAATCTATGAAGGTTAGGAAGGCAAATATTAGGTGGGCAAGTCACGTTGCACATCGGCTTCACTCTGGAGTCGTCTGGTACCTTTATATTACTGCTTCTAAGTAGTAGAGGGAGTTTGAACTCCTAAACTAAAATACTCACCCGGTATAAATAAATTTGAGAAAAGCACTTTATATACAGGTTGAAATATAAGAGATTTAAAAGTTTCTTTTTTCTATAAAAAACACTCAAGTCTCCTACTTAGTTAAGCTCGTAAATTCCTTTAAACGTTTTATATATACTCAGGGTAGGGAGGTCTAGAGAGAGCAAACAATCCCCCATCTCATTCTGAAGCGTACCAAACGTGTGAAACATGAATGACATAGACCAGCCTACAATATCGGACGTCGGCGTCGGGATCTGGGGCGAAAGCGACCCAACAAAGGAGCGCATCAGTGCTAGCCACGTTTACGCGATTCAGAAAGTGGATGGATGCGCCACCAAGTAGTTGAGCCAAAAAGCGAGGGATGCAAACCGTGACGAGCTTGGGCCATAAATCGGCCTGATGTTTGGGTTGCGATAGTCTTCAAACTCTGCCTAGATGCGATGCCTGACAGCTTGCACTTTTCGTACACGATAATTGTGGAGCTATTTAGACATGCTGAAAAGGTTGCGGGCGTGCGTGTGTACTTCGTTTCACTGGCTGACGGCTTTCATCCTTTGTTATTCTTTTATCGTGCCCTTTCACCACATCACTCACCGGGACAATGGAAAACCGCCACACCAGACACACTGACCAGGACATCCGTCGGCTGCGTCTTGCATTTGATGGAAGGAGACGGACATCGAGGCTGGTCTTTACCAAGGCGACAAAAACAGGAGAATGCAGCGATTCCGAGGATGCCACGCCAAACAACCTCGACTTTGAGAAAGTCATTTACTCAACACTCTCTCAAGATAGCCACCGAAAAACGCCAACACACGAAAAGCGGCGAAATTTGCACTCTCTGCCCTGACGACTGGCGAAGGAGGCATTTCACGGGAACGGTTTGCGTCGTACGTCAGACAGCAAACTTGAGTAGACTCAGCGCCGAGCACTTGAAATCAGCAACGATTCTACGACTATATTCGACTTGACAACGCCGAGGCCAATTTCCGAATTGATTGAGTAACGGAGCCGACAAGCCCACTGCGTGCGGAAAAGATGTCGAAATCTCCCAGTGCCCGCAGTGGCAAAATGGCGACAGAGCATGGTAAGCTGTTCAAGTCGGCTATCGACCTATCCAGAGTAGATTGACTGAATAGTCCAGAGAGCAATTTAGAACAGCAGCAAACTTCCAAATCACCACCCCAAAACGCGTCAACGCGTCAAATCGACAACAACCAAAGGCGAAATAACCCCGGGGAGCAGACCGACCAGTCACTGCACCCTGAGAATCTCCAGAACAGGGTCAGGGCGTCTGGCTGGATCCCGTTGCATGGCTTCCAGGGAATTGTCCCCTTTCGCGCTGGTGATTGGACTTCATATCGTCGCGCCGTCCGACGCCTGCTATCATTTCCGGACCACATGGACGAAACGAAGTCGGAATATATCGATAGCCTAAAGCGAAGTCATGTCAAGAACCATGACGGGGCGGAGCTGTCGCTGCTTCCGTATACACTTCTTCACTATCAGCCGGGGTATGCGCAGCCCTCTGTCCATGACGATGACTTGGCTTTTACGGAGGAGGGCAGACCGGCCGTCTCACAGATATTCACATGGCTGGCTCTGACAGCAGGCAACGCTCGAGGTATGAAACAGGCTTCCATGATCGGTGACACATGCAAGGGGCCCTCGTGGTTCAATGAACAAGCAATCCTAATCACGCATGTCCAGAATCCGTCTTCTTTGTCAAGCTGCGCTCTGAGGAGGCGCCGGCCTACCAGCACCTGAGACCGTCTATAAAGCAGCTCGGCGCCGACGTTAGGCTGATTTCACATCGTTCCGAGAACGCGGAAAGTAACAAGCCCCCGTCAATCGCCTACGTGGCTTTCCCCAAGAGCTTTGGCCTGGGCGGGACTGGTGCGCGCTCGTGGGATGCCGCCCAATACACAATCTCCATCAAGACTGCAGTCGAGGTGCTTTTCGGGAGAGTCTACCCGAGACCGGCCCATCATGGATTATTTGAGCTCGAGAAGGCGGACGGTACTGTGTCGAGTTTCGGAAGCCACGGGCTCTTGACAATGCGTCCGTCAGAACTGGATGAGGTCTACTCGAATGTTCCTCAGCCTGGTCAGCAAAGGCTTCCTACTATAGATGTCCGCTTTACGACGCCTGCAAATCGTCGCATTCCTCTCCTGATCTCGGGCTTTCATCTACCAAGCGATGAAGACCTTTCCATCGGCTTCACACATGAAGAGCTAGTAAAAGGCTGTATGGAAGGTTCGCCCGACTTGTTTCGTGTTCTTGAAAAGATTCAAGCTCTCGCCAAGAAATTCATGACCATGTCGGGAATCAAGGATCAAACGCAAAACGAAGGATATCGAGAATGCGAGTGGCTGCATATCGTGGCAGCTGATGCCGGTTCGAGGCCAACAGAGCTCTTTGTGTCAAAGAGCCCCAGCATGAAGATACCACTGACGGACGGGGCAACGACTGAATGGGGCGCCGAGGCAATGCGGAACTTGGCCCGATTTGAACTCGAGTTTCTACTCATAACGCCAGAATTTCACAAAGACGAATCGTCGATCCTGCTAGAGGGCTACCCGCGTGGGCCAACTGTGCCCTTGCCGGAGCTTGGCAGTACTGTCGACGACTTTATCGACAGAATCTCGGAGCTGGTCCAAAGATGTTCGGCGAAATCTTCGAGCCGTTGCGCAATGTTTTTCACTTCATTCGATCCTGCAATCGATAAAGTTAGCATCGAGCCTGTGCTACCGCGAGAGACGAGCCGGTATATCGAGACTCGGACACTATTTGTCACGCCGGACACCACCGACGAAGAGTGGTTCTCCATTCGGGCGCAGATTCCGACCCGATCTATCCGTATAGCCATAATACATGCGACACAGCGCGACTGGCAAGGATGCAAGGCAAGAAGTAATGTTTGGGGGCCCCGGTATGGCCTTGTCGAGCACCCGAAATGGACTTGTCCAGGAGATCGAATCGCGAATGATGACGATACAGGCGAGGGACCACCGATCGGACCTCGAAACAGCCAAGTGAATCGAGCCCGGCGCAAGGAAGTGAGAAGGAGAGCTGGCACTGGAGCTGGCGCCTATATAGCAAGCAAATGTCCCTGGTGCGACGAGTTGCGGTTTGAAGAGTGGCCCGGAAAACGACGCCGAAAACATCTTGTCGCCCGGCATCGCGACAAGCTATTGTCTACCCTTGGAATCCTCGGAGCCACGATAAGGCACAAAAACGGAGACTCTCTCGCGCCGATACCCTTAAAGATGCCAAAACACGTCTTCGCCGCACAGCAAGCGGGCGTCAATATTGGAGGAAACGAACAGGGCCGGAACTTCTGTGATCGCTGTGGGCGTGACCTACTTCGGTTCTCTAACATGGCCGAGGTGCTTTATCACGATCGGAATTGCGTTCCTGGGATATACCACGGAGCCAGTAGTAGCTTTTGCTCCGAATGCGGCGACTACCGCTGGGAGAGCAAGCAAGATGCCGAGCTCAGCGAAGTCGCTCTACCGGCGTCTCAGCCATGCGGCCACAGTTCAGACGACGGCCGACGGTATTGCATGCATTGCGGCTTCGACCAGGATTCGCTCAAAGCAGAGGAGCTGCTTCTTCACAGGAGCTTATGTCGGGGCTACGGCGCTCAGCCAGGCCGCTTCTGTCCAGAATGTGGCATGCAATTCTGGAAGGGCAACGCCCTGGCCGACTGGAAGTTTAACGCCCGCCATTCGAAAGTGTGCCATGGTCGCAGCCAGGAGACGGAGCGAGGCGAAGTGGCCGACAGTCTCCAGCAATCCGATACCGGGCCTCAACATGGGGGCGAGAACATCGAAACTGTCTTGTACGAGGAGGCGGCACAGAGTCTGAATAGCCTCTTGCGGGTGCCGGAGCAAGATGTGTCCATGTCCGCAACTGTTCCAACTGAACAGCCAAAAGAGAAGTCAGATAAGAAACGACAATGGTTGAAAGACGAGAATTCCGATTCGAGAGACACGCCAGTAGCAGAAAGCAGCCCCCTCGAGGAGATGGAGATTCAGCGAAATGTAAAAAGGCGTAAAGCCGGTACCAGTCTTGCGATTGAAAAGGGCGCAATTGATAACTTGGAAGTTGACAACCACGAGAATGAGGAGCCCAAAGTCCTGCCATTCGAAGGGAAACAGCATGCAAACAAGAAAGAAGGCAAATTGGCGCAGGCGGAGGCTGAGGCAGAGTCAAAGGTAAAGGACAAGATTGCCGCAAAGGCAGACTCAAATTCGGCCCTGGCGGCGAAGGCGTCATCATCAAAACGCAAGGCCACTGAGTCCGACGAGGGAACATCAGAAGCCGCCAAAGAGGCCGCAGAGCCAAAGCTCAAGCGCTCCAGGAAAACTTCAGACCCCAAGCAACCGACGCAGCCTGTTCGACGCTCTGCGCGAAACGCCAAGAAGGCCAAGTGACGCGCGTCGATGTGGCCATCGGAGTCGCAAGATGCAGCCAAAGTCCTTGTCGATTTTTCTAGAGCATGGCTTAGGGTTACTGAATCGCCTAGTCGCGTTGTTTGCAGAGCGGATAGGATGGTCGTGTATCACTAGTGACATGGAACTGAATCGATAGCATACGAAAGAAACACAGGGAAAGATATTGTCGAAGTCATTGAAGCGTGCTATCTCGTGTTGGTGGTGACTTGTGCGGTTCCAACGCGTATAATCTTGCCGATACTGATAGACAAGGAAAAGGGAAGTTGACGATCAAGCGATTGGGTCTTTCCCAGGGCCACGCATTATCAAAGTCTGCGCCCCGGCGACACTGTCGAGAAAGACGTGTTGTGTAAGCACTGGATTACATACTGCACGAGCCCTTGCCGAACAAGTCAGTGGAAGAACCTCCGCGTTGTCAACAATCTCAAAGGGAGGAGCGTTGTCCATACATCGGGCTTCGGCCGCAAGGTTCTTTAAGTCCACTCACGATAAATAACTCGTCTTAAACTGGCATCCTGAACAAGATGCTGGTGTGCTGTTCGAGAGACCTCGCGCCTGTGGGAGACTATTGACTGGTCGTCAAGTAAAAGATCCTACAACCTCCCGGCGCCGTCGGGATCATCAAAACTCTCCCACAACAGGACCCGGGAAGATCCCTCAGTCCACCGATGAGGCCACGGCAAGTTCCAAGCGAATGACGGAAACAATGATGTAGTCTAGTCGGCATCCTCTTTGAAGGTTTTGCAATGCTCTTATTCTAAGCATGATTCATATATGATAGCCTCGACTGTTTTGACAGAGTCGACTACTGAGTAAACTAATGATCTCACGTGTGGAACTTGCGCGAGGAACTTGCTGATTGAAGTGTCTTCAACCGAGAGTGCTGTAAACATGAAGGTGCGAAACCATGGTGGTGTTTGGGCATGCATCAAAAAACATGCTCTGATGTGATTTGGCCAAATGCAAGTCGACGATTCCCAGTATCGCATTTTCATCCGGAAAGCCATGCGGAGAGAAATACCATTGGCGTGGCCCAAGGAGCTTTTCATGCCCACGTCTGGTGGTACAGTACATATAGCGATCTTATACATCCTCACGAGGTTCTACATGTAGTCTAATACATGTGGACACTGGTGGCTGTACAGCAGTCAGGTTGGCCCGAACATTTAAGCATAACCAATCAACCACGCTCGTCTGGAAATTCTAGAAAACTGTGGAAAGGGGCTCGGAAGCTGCCGGCAACGAAACATTGAAACTAGAGTTTTGTGGCGGAAGCCAGTGAAAACCGGAAAAGCCTGTGAAATCAGACCGGGGGTAGTCGCAGCCACTGCGGGCTGTGCATTCTGAAACAAATCATCGGGAAGCATCAGAGCAGCATTGGAAGCCCATATGGTGGGAACTCGCCGAAGTCCCGCGACGCATACCAGGTAAGAGCCAGTGTAACCCTACAAATCGAAGCAACAAAACGATGCGCAGAAACAAGTAGCGGAAAACTTTCAGCATAACCCAACAAATTTCTTCACCACGAGCCAGGACAGGCGGTGGTATCAAGGGTGAGTCGCAGGAGTCAAGTGGAGAAGGTCAGTCTTTAAATCTTTAAATGGGTGTTTAGACTGACGGCTCGGTCCTCCCTAGTGTCGCCGCAAACTTACTCGAGATGTTACCCGGATCCTGTCTTTCCATAGACAAGTCACGTCATTGTAAGAGTAGGCGATGACGGTAACGAGGTCCGCCCACTACTGTAAGCTAATGACCCATAGTCGATTGACTGCCAGCATGAGTTAAGCATTTGTACGAAGTAGTCACCATCTCATTAGACCTTCTCATTGAAATCGGGCCCGTCAACACCTCGTAGTTTCTGTCGACCTCAAGTGAACTGTACTCACAACTTGCTCATGTCCAGTCATTAAATGCTGTCCTCGATTATAAATTGATATTTTCAATTGTCTCCCGACCGCGTCATCTCACCGAAACCAGACCCTGCAGCTCTGAGAAGGATGGAGATCCGTCCCCAGGACCGCCCTGATCCTCGTATGATGTGCATCATGGCTGCAATGCGCCAAACGTCGGCGACACCGCAGACCCGCCTCCGCATTCTCGTGGCGGAAAAGAAGTAACGGCCTCCAGCAGGCCAGGATCACCTTGTACTGGCTCACTCGGGACCTCGACCTATCGGCAAGGATTCGATGTCACGGGTGCCGGGAACGCAAACAGGTGGTAGCTGACTAGGCGACGACGAGTGGCCGCCAGGGGTATTCATGAAGGATCTTGGCTGTTGGAGTTGCGTTTCAGCCGCACGGATATGGTTAACGCGATGCAGGGCGCAACAGAGTTTCGGCAGAGGCCGTGGAAAGTTGCAAATTGAGTCAGTTAAGGACCACCGAGTCAGCAAAGGCTCCCCTCGAGTGTCAAGCGGCGGTCCGTGTGCAAGCGGTACTGGCTACCGGTCTAGCTGTGTCGACGAGACCAAGTTGAAAACAAGTCATGCATGTTTGCACTGCGGCAGCGCACGGCCTCGTTGCAACGTGTGGATAGCCTGTTTGAGTTCCTCTTGACTCTCATTCGACCTGACGGCTGGATCGTTAAGTCGACCCTCGCCTCGACTCATCCAGAATTATACCTTATATTTACGTAATAAAGCCTAAAGTAAATAATAATTATTAAAGGAAACTACTTAAATAACGCTTTAAGCGGGTTTTTATTATAAAACAATAAAGCTAGTATACTTTAGCTAATCGTATATTACTTTTAAAAACTTTAGTAAGCTAAAAAAGATTATATAATTTATAATAAAAAGCTACTCGCTATTATTTTTTATTTTTAAGCTTAGTTAGCTAAGTTATAAAGTATAACTAAGCTATTTATTATCCTTACTAATTATAAATTATTAGAATACTTTATAATACTAAAGGAGATATTTAAATACTAAGCTTATTAAGTAGAAATACTTATACTTTTTAATTATTACCTTTAATATTAACTTAAGTCTTAAGTAAAGTAGCTAAATACTCGTTCTAAATAGGAATAAGATTATAAAGATAAAGTAGTTAGGTTTAATATAGTTATAATATTAATTATAATTCGTATAATTAAAGTGCTTTTAGTAAATAATAAGTAAGAAGGAATTACCTTAGTAAACTAAACCTAAGAAACTACTATAGCTATAGTATTTACTTTAAAAGTAGCGCTAGCTTTATTTTAAGACTTATACTTCTAGTAGCTTTAAGCGACTATACTTACTTATAACGGATTATATATAGAAAAAGTTTAAGCTTTACTATTACTATAATAGCTATATTAACTATTAATAAAAATAAAGCTTATTATAATTACTTTTAATTATAAACTACTTTTAAAGTATAATATTTATAGACGTTATAATTAACTTACCCGCTATAAGTAAAAGTAACCCTTAGTACTTAATAGCTATTACTAACTAGTTATTTAAGTATATATAGCTCGAGGTAATAATATTTATAAAAACTAAAATATATATAAAAAGGTTTTAAAATTACTAATAACGCTTTTATAAGTTCTTAACTAATATTATCTTTAACTATAGGTTAAATTAAATTAGTTAATTTTAGTTTATACTTTATAAAGCTATTAGTATTAAGTAATTCCTTTTTATATTTTACTACTTTTAGATTAATAAAGGGATAGAGAGAGTAAACTAAGAAGTATAAGTAGTATTATATATAATTGTCTCCTTCTCTTAATTCGATTAAGCTAACTACTTACTAGCTTATTAGCTTACTTTAAATAATTATAACTTATTTATTATAAGCTTAAGTTTAAATAAAGCTTTTTATAAGTTTAACTTTAAGCTAATTTAATAAGTCTTTAATACTTTTATTTTTTTAATATTCCTAAAGGGTAAAGTAGTAGTATTTATATAATATTTTAAAGAAAAAATAAATATTACCTAGACTATAATTACCTAAGCGTAGTAATATTAATAAAATACTATAAATACCTCGAAGCGCTTAGCTAAGCGTTTCTAAACTAATAATAATATATAGCTTAACTTAAAGAATATTAAGATAAATTAGCTTTACTAAAAGCTTAATATATTTATAGCTAAGTATAGGGTTATTAATATCTTATACTTTTTTACTATTAAGCTAAATATACTATATAATACTTACTTTACTTTCTATATTAATTAAATTAAGTAAGTAATATTTAACTTTTTCTTAAGTTAATCTTTAGTAAACTTTAAGCTAGACTCCTTACTTTAGCTTTTAAATACTAACTAGGGTCTCGCTAAATATAAAGTTAAGGAAATCCTAGCTACTAAGAATATATATAAGAGAAAGTAAAGGTAAAATATTCTTATTAAATAATATAGCTATATTATACTAACTTAAGAGCTATTAAAAGTATATAAGAAACTAAAGCGCTTATATAGTATAACGTATATTAAGGAGATATATAAATTTATAATAGTTTTAAATATTAAAAGCTTAATTTTAAAGGTAAGGCTTTTAGTAGTAGTCTAGCTATAGTAAATACTTCTAAATAAAATCTATTTTAATATAAATAAACTAATAAAAGACTTAAATATAAATATAGTACTTAAGCTATACTTAGTCTTTTTTTAACTAAGCTCCTTAAGCGTTTTACTTATTTTTACCTTACCTTTACTTATTATCTTTCTTTTTATTAGTTTAAAACTTATTTTTTATTCTATACTTATACTTTTCCTTACTTTTAAAATTAAGCTAGTAAGTTAGGGTATTAAGGCTAGGGCTAGGGTTTTAGCGGGTAGTAAAAGTAAAGGTAAGGGGCGCGCGCGTTATAAGTATACTAAGAGTAGATATAGCTATATTAATAAGTAGTTTAGTAGTAAGTAAGGGTAAGCTTGTAGTAATACTAAAAGTAAATAAGCTTACTTAGGAAGGTATACTAGTAATAGAGTAAATAAGACTAGTAAGTAACCTAGCTAGCGAGTAAGTAAATAAAGTAAGTATAGTAAGGGTAAAGGCAATAGTAAGTAAAGGGTAGTTACTAGCGAGGAGAGCTAAAGCGCTAGCGAAGGTAGTATTAGCTTCCTAAGCCTAGGCTTAATCCTAAGCTTAGCTTTTTAAAACTAAGTATTAAAGCTCTTCTTAATACGCTATAGCCTTTATATAATATATTATCGACTCTATATTATAATAAATAAACTTATTTAAATAAGTTATAACTTAGTTTTAAAATTATAGCTATTACTATATAAATACTTACTAAAGCGAAGCTAAGTTATAGCCGCGGCGTAATAAAAGGGAGGGGATAATAGCTAAGGGTATAATAATAAGAGTAATAGAAGTAGCGTTAAGAGTAGTAGTAGTAATAAATAAAAGAGTATATATATCTATAATAAGGGCGGGCGCTTAATAAGCTACTTTTAATAGTAAAGTAAAGTAATAAGTAATAGCTTAAAATTCCTCTATTAAAATAGCTTATTAATAAGGTTAGTTAGCTATCTTAGCTTAAGTAAGTATAGTAATAGCGTATTTAGCTACTATTAAGTTTTTTATATCGCGGGTAGCGTAATATAAGTATAAATCTTTAGTAAATAAGTACTTTTTTTAAAGTACTTATACTTTTTATTATAGTAACGCTAGTAGGAATTACTATAGCTAAAGTAGTATTTAGTAGCTTTATTATAGCGTAGTTTATCTAAGTAAGGCGTATATATATAAAAAAAGATTTTAAGCTTTTTACTTTTTTTATTATTACTATTACTTTCGATAGCGTAAGCGCTAATAGCGTAACGCGGTAGTAAAGAGGGAGGAAGTAGGGGTATAGTAGCGGTAGATATAGTAAAGGCGGCTATAAAAATAGAAAAATAAAAGGGCTATGTAAAACGTAATAAGAAAATAAAATAGTAATAAATAATAATAATAAGGAAGGAGTAATAGTAGTAAAAAAAGCGCGAAGTAAGCGAGGAAAGTATATATATACTAATATTTTAATAGTATTAATAAGGAAAAAGGGAAAAAAATAAGGGAAAGAGGGGGGTAGTAAAGCTATTTATATACCCTAAGTCTAGACGCGGCGCGGAGCTAGTCGAGTTATTAATAAATACTAGTTAGTAAGATAACTACGCGTAGTATAAAGTAGCCTAAGTTACTTAGCGACGCTAAGGTAGTTTATATACTAAAAGTAAGCTAAGCGCGGGGCGGCCCCTAAGTTAAGTAACCTAAAAGCGGAGGGGTATATTATAAACTCGAGCTATAAGCTTAGGCTTACGTATATATATTACGTAACGGGAGCCCGCGCCCTAAGGCGCGCGCCCTAGATCTAGGGCGCTTATAAGTTCCCTCCCTCCGTATAGTTATTAATACTATTATTAACGCTTATATATAGATATACTAAGGCTAGTCCTTTATAGTTATTAGTTTTCTTTATAAAAATCTTTTATATTTTTAGCTCCTAGCTTATAGTTTTAAAGATAAGTAACTTAAATAATTTTAGCTTTTTTAAAACTAAATTAGCTACTAAATCGATATATTACTAAACTAATTTAGTTTAAGTAATTCTCTTAATATTAGTATATTAATAAATTTAGTCTTTAGGCTTGAGTTTTTTATTAAATACTTAAAAGTATATTTAACTATTAATATTAATCTAATTTAGTTATAATATATACTAAAAATAGGGCTTAAAAAGCTCTTTTAAATAATAATAGTTAATTAAAGAGATAATAGCTATAAAGTAAGTACTAGGCTTATAACTATTATATAGTTATATAAGTATATAAGCTAGGGTAAGTATAGAGACTTAGTAGTTATATTATGCTAATACTAGTAAAATAGTAAGTAAAACTATTACTTTTTATTTATATAATTAGTTTACTCTATACTTATTATAGTACTACTAAATATAGCTAAATAAATATAGTAATTATAATTAATACTCTAGATCCGGCTAGCTATTTCTATTAGCGTTTTACTAATATTAGCCGAGGTTATAAAGTCGCGAGACTTCGGGCTAATTAGTCCGTTAGATCCTGCCTTGTAATATATAGTACGCAGCGCAACCTATCGGTAGTATTAAGACTAACCTGCAATACCGCAAGGCGGTGGTGCTGCTATAGAGGTACTATAAGCAGAGATATAAGTAATGTCTAGACTATAAGTAGATGTCTAAGCGCTGCATTACGTTAACAAGATCTAGAGAATAGACGAAGGAAGAAACGATAGCTTAGTTAGATTAAAGCAAGGTAGAAGGTAAACGCATTAAGGTATAAGTTACTAAAGAAATAGGAGATAACCTCCTAGCTAGCGTTAAGGCTATTTAGAGAAGCGTGGAACGAGATAGCAAGGAGTAAGAAGCTTTATATATAACTAGTGATTTAATAGAGAGTTGTATTATTGCGAAATAGTAATGGGGTCGGTTATATTTATAATAACCATTCTAAGTAGCTACTTAAAAGCATTATATATAATTATTTTTTAGAGAGGGGTAATTACTATAATACGGATAGTATATTTTATTTCTTCTAGAGGAAATACTCTATAGAGTTACTCCGCTAAGCTATGTATTTTGTTATATAGTATTCTATATAATAGAAATTGGATAAAGTTAAAAGCGCCTTATACCGTAGACGGTCGATTACCTAATTTTAGCACTGGGTGCGCAACTTTATTTAGGCACCTAGTTGCCCGTATATTAGCCGCTATAGACCTAACAATATACGTTATTTCTCTGTGGGCTTAAGTAATAAGCGTGGGCGACGTACTATACTCGCTTATTATTAGACCTTAGCTAGGTTTCTTATATAGCTCCTCTCTTCTTACTAGCTATTAACCCTAACCCTAAGTATATTCGAGAGCTCCCTCGCGCTTCTAGTGTTAGGACAAACTCTAATTATACTATATTATATACGACTATTAGAAATATCTATAAAAGGTAGCCCGGAATTTCTTTAAATTATATTAGGCCTTGCTAGAAATAGTATTCCGCAGTTCTTTACCTAACATGTCTAGTGTGTTAAACTTGCCTTTGCTAGCTAGCTAAAATCTTTTTAAATCTCTAACCTGGGGCTTATTACTACTAGCTATATTCGCCGGGTTAGCGTCCATTCCAGCTAACTAGATTTTCCGAGCGTGGGGCTTGTTTTAGTCGACTAAATCGCGTTGTTATATCGGCTTATCCCCCCCTCCCCGTACACTACTATTCGGCTTTATACTGACTAGTAAGCTAAATAAGTAGCCGAATAGGTATATCGGAGCTGCTTAAGTTGTTCGTCCCGCCCTTAGCCTAGGTCTGTTTTAACCTCTGTTATTTCCGCCTTTCTCTTAGTTTAGGTTTATTGATAAAGAAATGTATATAGTCATGTTTGTCTCTCTTCTATTTGCTCCGTTAGCGGGCAGCCCTTTTCGAACTCCATCTTGTCTGCCCGGAAGCCTCTTTACTCCCGCTCCGGCCGCTTACAAGGGATCATTCACTCTCAGTTATCACCATGTGGTTCTCAATAGACTTCCGCTCTTACGGTCGAGCGTCGGTTTTTTCAGTATCGTCCAGTCATTTCTTAGAACTAGAAACTTAAGTAGCTCTAACTCCTTTGATCTCTACTAGCGTCAACTCACAAATTGATCGGACGGAATAGTTCTAGCTTGTTTCTCCAAGGCTGACGAAACGGCAGGTGATAGGCGACCGGATGCGCTTCGCTATCCTAACCTAGCTAGGGCAGCTCTCTTTGTCTAGCAAGGTCTTTACTACGCTTTATGGAATCTATTCTCGCTAGAACAATCAAAAGTCAAGGACGACGCTTGTCTGTAGCGTATCTAGTAGAATTCCAAATCTTTTTAGTTTCGCTAAGGACTATAACACCCTTTTGCGACCGGTCCCGACGGGAAAATCTACTGTTTCCCTTCCGCCTCCTTATATGCTGTAGTTCTCCCTCTTCTCGTTCCTGGAGCTGGAAGCTGTACTACATTCAAGCATTTTATTAGGAAGACATTAATATACTCCTCATCTATTCAAGACCATGTGGCGGTTTCTGAGAGTTACGTTGGCCTTGGCGGCTGTAACGTCCATATGTGCCGCTGGCCCGAGCACGCCACCGTATAATCCAGAAGCCGATCATGATGCAATCATTATTGGTGGTGGACCCTCCGGGCTTGCCGCACTGAGCTCACTCGCCAGAGTTCGACGCAACGTGCTTCTGATCGACTCTGGTGAGTATCGCAACGGTCCGACGAGGCATCAACATGATATATTGGGCGTTGATGGTTAGTATAGTAGTTCCAACTCATAATTCCATCCGTTTACTGGATATTACCTCCGTTCGTACTCAGCTTATCATTTTTTTCTCCGAATCACAGGCGTTGATCCGGCTTGGTTCCGATACTCTGCCCGGCAGCAAATTTCCCATTATGAAACTATACGCATGTTCAACGGGACCGTCACCAATATTGAATCCTTGAATAATAACACCATGTTTCGGGTGGCATATCAATTGGTCCCGGGTGGCAAAACGCTGGTTCGCACGTCGCTGAAGATTGTTCTTGCCACCGGCATGCGCGACCTGCTGCCTGCGACGCCCGGTCTCCGCGAAGCTTGGGGTAAAGGCATATACTGGTGTCCATGGTGCGATGGTCATGAGCATGCCGATCAGCGTCTTGGCATAATGACATCCCTCAAATATGTGCCGGACAACGCACAAGAGATGTGGACACTCAATCAAGATATCGTGGCGTTTACTAACGGTACTGATACACCGACTATGCGGGCTACTATCGACCAGAGCTCCCCCTCTGGAACTGAATACCTCAAGCTCCGTAACATCCCTGTCGAAAATCGTATAATCAGATCAATCGAGCGTACTCGTAATGGCGGTTCTAATCACAACGACCCTAGTCTTCCAACCGCTCCTGAATATGACCAATTTCGGATTCACTTCGACGATGGGAGCTTTATCGATCGCGACGCAATTTATGGACAATTCCCCAAAGAACAGGCCTCCACCCTCGGCCAGAGATTGGGCGTCCACCTGGTGAATGGCCAACTTATGTCTGATATCGCGAAAGGTTCGATGACGAATATTCCGGGTGTCTACGCAGTGGGCGACGCCAACTCTGACGGGTCGGATGCTGTCTACCATGCCCTTTGGTCGGGAAAACGAGCTGCGATCAATATACACGGTGAGAGCCTAGAACAAATATCCTTTAATGCCGCAGGTTGCATACTTACAAACTTCAAGTCACAATCGAAAAAGAAGCTGCCCAGCGACAGTTGCGCTAGCGGGAAGGATCGATGGCTTTGCGGCGCAATGCCAATTTGCACTTTGGCGCTGGGGGATAGGTGGACTCCGTGGTTTCCCCAGGGTATGAGTGTGCACATGGTTTCAGGGTGACTATAATGCCCCTGGCAGCTTAGAGTCTCATCCCTACCGCCGGCATAGTAACAAGTCAGCTACCAGATTGCCTGTCACCTTGTAGAACTTCTTATAGAACTAGGAACGTCAGTGTCTAGACGCAACGAACAGCCCGGCTGGCAGTATATGCTTGCTAATTATACCCTTGATTAGCAAAATGTTCACTCTAACCACGCTCTTCTGCGCGAGTAGCCGTATGTCTTCTGCTTTTGCTCGTGATCGCGGGATGCCCTTCAGTCATATTTTTGCACAAGTCCACACCCGGCTTGAAGTGACCCTCAACGCGCTACTATGGACAACCGCGTGAGTTATTGTGTTTGGCCTTCTTTTTTTAGGATCAACGAGCACGTTTCAAGCTATCACGGCAGCGGCGGTGGTAATGCTCGGCATAACGTATGCCATTTCCCCTACTGTCCACGTCCTCCGGGGACCGCAAGATGCTTCCCGAATGGAAGGCGTTTAAGCTACGGGAGCCTTTTGGCTGGATTTTCAATTTGGTGAGCGTCCCTAATGCACGACAGTGAGTTCTAGTGAGGGACACACATGGTGGGTATTGGAAACGCCTGTTTTACTAACACCCATCCCCGGCCAGGTCGGTATATTGTGGACGTTGCTGACGACGATGCTATTTATCGTTCCACCAGAGATACCACTGGCGGCGAGCAATCTGAATTATTATCTTGTCGCCATTGGGGCTTTCATCTAGATTGCTGCGCCGACCTGGATGCTGGACGGCCGAAAGCACAATAAGGGACCAAGTCTCGATGTGCAGGAGTTCCTGGAAGGCAAGGTCGAAGGGGTAGATACTAAATCTGCAACACAGGCAACAGCATCCCCAATGGATTCCAAGGCCGTGCATGACGCTATTGCGATACATATCATATGATATGAGATTTCTCGTATTGTCACAACGACATGACAATCTCGATATGTGATAGTACAATACACGTTTGACCGTAATTGGCAATATAAGGTTTGCTGCAAGAGACTGGTTGTCTCTGGAGTCTGGACGGTTCTATGGCCATGTCGACATTGATCAACTATGCCTACATAAGACATTGCTTTCCACTCATTTCTGTAGCTAGATAGCAACCATCAATATATCGTTCTCTCATCCTTTCCTAGTCGGCGGGTGCGAACAAACAGGTTATAACCCCTTGAGCTTCTATGACCTTAGCTGCACTAGTGACGGTGTAAGCCGCATGCGGTGGCGTGGCGCAATCTTTCTATAATAGAAGGTATCGCAGGCGAAAATAGGGCATAGCTATCATCTTATCCTATCCGCTCTCCCATCCTCCAACGCCTACCTCTATTAATTAGTTTAAGTTTATATTTCTAGTTTAAAGGAGATTTAATAAGATTATATAAATTATTTACTTTTTTAACCTTAGGAATTATATTAGCTTATATAGCTTTTTTAAGTTTAATAACTTAATTATTAGTATAATACTTCTTTAGATTATATATAGTAAGAACTAAATAGATATTTCTATTTAAAAGCTAGTCGCGTTTAATAAAGTCTAAATATTACTATTTACTATTATTAAGTAGTTTAAGAGATCTACTATAGTTAGGGTTATATATTAAGGTTATAAAATAACCAGGAATAATTAGTGTTTTTTACTCTATACTATATATATTATTTCCTATTTAGAAAATACACAGCTAAATTATAGTAAGTAGCGGTATTATTTAGGTTAGGTAATATAAGTAGAATAGTTATATAATTAGACTATATAGACTACTTCCGCGCGAACCTTTATAACGTAATGTAAGGCCTAGCTTTAAACACGTAAGGGGGTGTACGTGACGACCCCGCATGCGAGTATATTTAGCTTAAGAAGAGGGGCCGAATAAGTCCCGATACGAGGGGGATTTTCCCTCTCGCAAGCTTTAGCTTTTCTTAGCAATTAGACTCTACCTTTGCCTCTTAACGCTACCTACCTACCCTATATATATATATATAATCGGTTATAGAACTATTATAATTTCTAAAGCTTCCCTTATAGGTACCTAGCGTTATAACTTCTTACGGCTCGCCTAAGGTCGGCCGGGCGCCCCCGGAAAGTAACCCTAGAACGCCCCGGGTTAGGACTATTTCCTCGTTAGAGTTAACCCCTCCGCTAACGGACTCTCGGGCGGAATTATAGGACTAGGGGGATAATAAGAGAATTCCCCCTTAGCGTAGAGAAATAATACGCTAGAGTTCCGGGCTATTATTAGTATAAAATCGGCAAGCTCTCGAGGCCTTATACTATAGGATTAAGTAGTTAGAAGAGTTAAGACGTTTATAAGTCTAGGTAGAGACCCTACGTAATAAACTAGAGGTAAATCGGGAGGGTTTCGGCCCTAGTTCGCGTAAGCGTTAGAAGGAAAGCTTAACGGAGTCTAACCTTAGTAAAGAAAGCGAAATTAAGTTAAAGAATATCCCCGAACTCTCTTAACTAATTAATACTAGGAAGAGGCTAGACTAACTAGGGGATTTATATAATACTTTTAAGGCTACGCTTCGTAAGTTTAAATAGGAGTCTAGAAAGATCCTCTTTACGGTCGATTATATATATAACGACTATAAGGTAAGATAGAGGCGATTCCTAGATAAAAAGGCCTTAGAATTACGGGTCTTCGCTAAGAATAACTAAGATACTTTCGAGGAATAGACTCTTATTTTAATTAAGGACGCTATTAACCGGGAAACTCTATTAGCTACCTAGCTAGAAAGGGCTTAATAATAAGAAAATTAGTCGCCCTTAGAGTTTAGTCTTTATCTTAATTCTTTTAAAAGTTATTTTAAGAAACCCCCGGAGAAATCGAGAGTTTTAACCTTCTTTATAAAGTTATAACCTAACTTATAGAGTTAGTTAAACTTATATTCCGTACCCCTTTCGGCTATAATACGGGAGGAAGCCGTATAAACGGCTTAACGTTATTAAGATACTTTAGGAGGTAGTAAGAAAAAATCTAATACTAGCCCTCTAGAGAAGAAAGAGAGAGAGGGCCGCTACGATAGTTATCGAGGGCGGCTAAGGGGAAAATTCTGAAGGGGTCGAGGTTAGGGTAGGGGAGGTTCTACCCTAGCTAAAAAGATAGGGAAGAATTCCTCTAAGTCGGACTAATTCTTACTTACTCGAGTAAACCCCTAGAAAAGTAACTAAACCCCTACTAAAGAGCGACCGAAGAGATTCTTTAATACTATTATTTATTATTATTATAATAAACCTAGGTATATTACCCGAAACTATAACTTAGAGGCGAAAGTTAACCGATTTATAGCTAAAAAGGCGGGAAAAGCCCCTAAGTTTAAGTAAGCGCCCCTCCTCGGGCTATAATAGTCCCTATAGTTATACGACTTTACGCTATAGCGACCCTATTAAGGTAGGACCCGAAGTAAGTACGAATCGACCTTAATATATATAGTAAAGTAGACCTTATCGATTCCTAGTTTACTAGGGACTACGGATTAACCTTAAGCTACCTCTCGGCGCTATAAGTACGAGGGATTATAGCGTAACTATTAGAGTAAGATAGAGTATAAGAAGTACTACTTAAGCTAATAGATAGGAGAGGTATAGAAAAGGAGTTAATTCGGTATTATATTAGTATCCCTTTATTAGCTTAAGATTAAGGGAATTTAATCCTCCTTAGAATACTAACCTTAACTTAAGAAAAGATTATCCTCTCACTTTATATCCGCTAATAGTATTTCTTTACCTTAATATATAAAATTATCCCCTAAGAGGAATTTATTAAGGAGAGCTAGAGCTACCTTAGAGTATTTCTTATTTAAGAATAAAGGGAGCTAATTCTCCTCCTAGATAAAGAAGAAAAGGAGGAAATATAGGACCGAATACTAACCGAATTACCCCTAGAGCTAGCTTATTACGCTAATATATTTTCCCCTTCTAAAGTAAATAAGTTACCTCTAGTTAAAGGGACTAACTACGTTATTAATTTATTACTAAGCGAATCGCCCCTATATAGGCTAATCTACCCCTTATCTTTAAGAGAGCTCTAGGTTCTTCGAGAGTATATTTAAGATTTACTTAAGAAAGGCTAGATCTAGGAATCTAAAAGCCCTATAGGAATACCTATCCTTTTTATCCCTAAGAAAGATAGAATACTAAGACTTT
The DNA here is from genome assembly GCA_000956045.1 of Hirsutella minnesotensis 3608. Classification (NCBI taxonomy): domain Eukaryota; kingdom Fungi; phylum Ascomycota; class Sordariomycetes; order Hypocreales; family Ophiocordycipitaceae; genus Hirsutella; species Hirsutella minnesotensis. The sequence goes on along the minus strand of KQ030518.1, from coordinate 114,707 downwards.
ATATAGATTACCGAGGTCTTAATAGTATTATAGCTAAGAATTAGTACCCTCTCCTTCTTATTTCTAAGATTATAAACCGTTATAAGGGTACTAAATATTTTTCGAAAATTAATATTTAAAACGTATATTAAAGAATCCGAATTAAAGGAGGAGACGAATAAAAGATAGCGTTTCGTATTTAATATAGTTACTATAAGTACTTAGTTCTTCCGTTCGGGCTAACTAATACCCCTACTACTTTTTAAAGTTATATTTATTAAGCCCTTAAAAGACTAGTTAATACTATTTATATTATATATTTAAATAATATTCTAATTTACTCCCGAACCGAGGCTAATTATATAGCGTACCTAGAGTAAGTCCTTTACTAGCTTTAATAAGCTAGACTTTATACTAAGCTCTTTAAGTACTACTTTTATTAATAATTAGTTAATTTCTTAGGTTTCCTTTTATCTATAGAGGGAGTCTTTATTAACCTAAGACGGGTATAGATAGTTACGGACTAAAAGCTCCCGGAAAGCTACCGAGATATTTAAGTTTTCTTAGGGTTTTATAATTTTTACTAGCGTTTTATTAAAAAGTATTCTAAAATTATAGCCCCTTTATCTATATTACTTAAGAGTAATAAGAATAGTAAGAAGCTAAGTAGGGTATATCTTTAAAGTACCGAATAAGTAGCGTTTCGCTATTTATAAAATACTTTTATATAAGCGCCCCTATTTAAGTATTTCTACTTATAAAGCCTAGTTAAGATTAAAATAAACGCTTCTTAGTTCACTATATTAGCTATTTTATCCTAGCTAGACGAGAATAACTACTTCTACCCCGTAGCTTTCTAATCTAGGAAGTTTAATAAGCCGGAGTTAAATTATAGAACTCCGGATTAGGAGCTTTTCGCTATTATTTCGGCTTTTTAGTAGTAGTAGTACTACTTAGAAAGTATAGATTAACCTATAAAAGTCCTTTCTAATTATTAGAATCTTTAGAGCTTTATAAAGTAGACTTCGCTAAATTATAGATAGGCTCGTTAGTATATATATCTATCTCTATTTAAGTTTAAGATTAAGTACTAGCTAGGGTACCGAAACCCGGCTAATCCGCCCTTAAGACGGCCTAACTACGTTAAGGAAGCGCCTTTATTAGTTAAACTTATTCCTAACTTATAAGTAAAAATATTAACTTATAATAAGTTATAAGAATTAAAAAACGAAGAATTTTTTCCTCCTTAGGTACTTATCGGTAGGGAACTAAACGCGGAACCCTTATAGCTTATAAACTAGGCTAAGAGCTATATTAGTTATAAATAGTATATACTAATAGCTATAGTTAAGAAAGTAACTATAGATAAGAAAACGCTTAGAGACGAGATATCCCCCGCGTTAATAGAAACCTTAAAATAAGCTTAGGGTAAAGACTCTATAATTTAAAGGCAAATAGCTACCGAAAAGGACCCGAATCTAAAAGGAAAATAAGGTCTTTAGAATTTAAACTCGAAAGAGTTACTCCGTTAGAAGGATTAAATCGTAATACCTAACGATTCGCGGCTAAGGTAAGAGCTATTACGCTTATATTATAATAACCCGCTAGTAGGTTACTTTAGAGTTACTAAAACGTATAAATTACTATCCCGAAAGCTTTACTAGGCCGGGATAAAGGTAGATACTACTACTTATATAAAGTACTATTAGATCTATTAAGGAGTTATTCCTAAGAGGTATTAGCTTTTTAGATATCTCGAATCGTTACCGATTTTATCTCGCCCGTAGTAAGAGATAATAATAAATTTTCTTATAGGGCTACCTAAGGTATATTATAAGAAATACTTTTTAAACGCAATACTAGTTATTATTAACTAATATACTAAGTATACCTTATTTTTCCCTATTACTACTACTATTACTTCTATCGAGCTTATAGAGATTTTATATTAAGAGGTTAAGCTTAAGTTTAGGCTACTATAAGGAATTATCTTAGATAGAGGCTTTATTTTTATAAGCTAGCTATAGTCTAATTTATACTATATCTCTAAGGTTAAAAAGCGCTTATTAACTACGTTTTACTTATAAACTAATAGCTAAACGGAACGGATAAATTAGACTTTAATTTATTACCTCCGTTACTTCTATAGAAAAGAATAGGCTATCTAGCTAAACTTCCTTTTAATAGCTTAATAGGCTATAAATAATATAGTTAGTTTTACTACTAGATTAAGCTTAAATCGGGCGCTATTTAGTTACGACTTAAACTTTTATCTAGATACCGTAGACGTTATCTTAGAAGGGGAGGTCCTAGATACCTATAACCGCCTTTAAAAGCTTAAAGACCTAAGGATTAGCCTAGAGAAGTAGTAGCGAAAGGCTATCGAATCGTAAGCGAAATACTTTAATTCTAAGTACTAACTACTTTCCTTTAAAGTAGGAGATTTAGTAGGTCTTTTAACTAAGAATCTACGCTTTAAGAAGAATAAAAGGAAACTATCCCTAAGATTTATTAAACTATTGCGAATTTTATAGAAAATCGGGAGCTAGGCCTATAGGGTAGTACTCTTAGAAAAATACTCGAGACTATATAATATTTTTTATATTTACCTTTTAGAACCTTAGTATAGAGCTTTACCCTCCCGAATAGGGGACGAATCGCTTTAGATACTAAACCTAGAAGATAACGATAACGAGTAGGAAGTTTAAGAAGTTAAAGATTAGAAAAAGTATAAAGGTAATATCTTTTATTTAGTTAAATAAAAAGGCTAGCCCTTAGAGTATAATTAATAAGTTATAGCCGAATATATAATAAATATATAACGGTTAGTAGAAGACTTCTAGCGTAGAAAAATATCTAAGAGAAAGGTAAAGAGGAAAAGGACTTCCTAAACCTCTAACTCCTTCCTTTTATATTAATTTACGGGGGAGAAGAGGGGATAAATACTTATCGATCCGGACCCGATTCCCTTCTACCGACGTAAGTATAAAATAAAAGGAAAAGAGTATTAAAAAAAAATAGAAAAGAAAAAAAATAAAAAGAGGAAAAAATAAGAAGAAAAAAACTAAAGAAAATAAAAGACCGAATAATAAATACTTAAATAATAAATAGTAAGGTAATACGAGGCGGTCTAAAGAAGTAACCGAAACTAAATAGAAACGCTATTAGATTAGTTATAAACCTAATATATATAGTTCTTTAAAGGAATAGAGTAACGTTACTTAGGGCTAACGCTAAAATCCCGGGCTAGCTTTAACTATAGACTTAGGAGGTCTTAGGCTATTGCCGATTTATACTTAAAAGGATACTCGTCTTCTACCTCTCTATCTACTATAGTACTATAGATATTTACTATAAACTTAGCCTTAGCTATTTACTATAGAAAATAACCTAAATTAGTACTAGTTAAGCGAAGGAGCTACTACGAGAGCTAAGCGTTAATCCTTTCCTACTTAAGATAAATAGACTTAAGGAGGGCGGGATACTAATAGATTAGTAACTTCTTCCGCTCCTCTATAAAAGCGTTATACTTAGCTACGGCCGCCTAGAGAATTATTAGTAAATTAGTACTTAAATAGCATGTCTACGCGTTTACTTACCTTAGTAGTACCCTTAGTACTAGCTAAACTATTCTCCTTATAGTAGGAAATAATAGCGCGCTCGAACGCTACGCTTAGCTCTTAAGCTACGTAAGCGATTTAGCGCCGTCCCCCCTTTATATAGTAAAACGGGTCGTCGTTATTATTATTAATAGAGGGGTAATTAAGCTCTACCTTAGTAACGTTATAAAATAATATAAAGTCGTCCTTATTACTAACTATCCCGGCGGGAACCTATAAGATTAGTTAATAATTAAGTACTAATCGGGGAGTAAACGGTTAAGTATACCGGAACGTAAGGACTTTTTTACTATAAGTATATATTATATAGTATAGTTATAATATTAAAAAAGGTATAGAAAATTTTAAATACCTTTAACCCCTTAAGCTTTAAGCTAGTATAGTTATTTAGGCCCCTACGGAAGTACTTTAAATACTAGTTACGCTTCTAAATAAGAGCTATTACCGAAACTAGGTAGGACTTTTTCTTAAGGCGGCGCTAACGCGCTACTAAATTATATCCGACCCTACCCTTAGGTAGGCCCTTATTATCTAAGCTATCTTAGTTATTATTAAACTCTAGGTTATCGGGGTTTTAGACGCTTTCGGCGCTACGCTTAAAGTTTAGGTTAGGTAACCCCCCGGATCGGTTACGAGGAGTAACTAGCAAATAGATAATAAGATCCTCCTCGTCGGAGGTAGGTAGGGGAGATAGTATACGGGCTAGTTAATCCTAACCGCGAGGAGGTTTAAAGAGTTCCTCTATATAGGTTAAAGCTATAGGAGGAAGGATAACTTAGCTATCCTAAACGGGAGGGGAACCCCCCCGAATAGGGCCCGATTCGTCCTAAGTACCTATTATCTCCTAGTTAGCGTTATCTTTAATAAGGGGAGGGGGGAGATCTTAGTCGCGGGCTTAGTTAGCTAAGCTTATATTCGCGCTAGTAGTCGAATCGGTAGCGTTTCGGGGGTAGCGAGAAGGGGTATCGGAGCTAGGTCGCTCCGTAGTACTAGTCTCTCGTTATCGCCGCCGCTCTTTACGCCGACGATAGCGTAAGCTACCGCTAGAGGGAGTAGAAGGAGAGGCCTAATAACCTCTACGACGATTCGAGCCCGAACTATAACCGTAGCGCCTTTTCTTACTATATCGAGGAGTCTCGGGAGCTATATTAATAATAGCTATTAGTAGTCGATTATTAAAGTTAGGGGTATCGAAAAAGGGACGAAAAGAGGGCGATAATAAGTAAAGTATAAAGAGAAAATAAAGCGGCGAGGTATACGGCGATACTTAAAGAGAAAAAGAAAATAAATTAAGACGGGGGGAGCGAGCGTTTATTATAGTATTTACTAATTTTACCCGCGCTTACCGCCTATTACCCCGCTATAGTATATTACTATCTCTATAGCGACTATTAGCTATATACCTACTAAATAGTAGCCGAGTCGGCTACCCTAAAGAGGGGATAATTATAAGGCCTAGCTTTAAATACGTAAAGGGGTATACGTAACGACCCCGTATACGAGTATATTTAGCTTAAGAAGAGGGGCCGAATAGGTCCCGATACGAGGGGGATTTTCCCTCTCGCAAGCTTTAGCTTTTCTTAGCAATTAGACTCTACCTTTGCCTCTTAACGCTACCTACCTACCCTGTATATATGTGTGTAATTGGTTGTAGAACTGTTATACGTAAAGTTTAATATCTTAGAAATAAAGATACCGAAAAATTAATAAAAATATACCTAGATATAGCTTTTTAAACCTATTTATATACTAGTCCTTCTAGACCTATAAGTAGTAAAGTTCTTAAGATATTTAGCTATAAGTATTATTTTAATTATAAATACTTTCTTTATTTTATTTATACTTTTCTAGCTTATAAGAGCTTATAGAATAGGCTATTTTCCTACTTTTTTAATATACCTTTTACTATAACTTACTTTATATTACGGACTTAAGCTATAAGCTTAGGTCTTCGCATAGCTATTACGTAATAAAAGCCCGCGCCCTAAGGGGCGCGCCCTAGAGGAGAGCTAGCTATAGATTCCTCCCTTCTATATAGTTATTAATACTATTATTAATACTTATATATAGATATACTAAGGGTAGTCCTTTATATTTAATAACTATTAGCTTATATAATATTAGTAAATAAGTCCTCTACGCTTATAATAGCTAGCTTAATAAGTAAAGAGCTACTTTAGCTTATTACTATATAAAGAGAAATAATCTTAGCTTTCTAAGTAATAAAGTATAAACTACTCTTAATAAAAGCCCTATTTAATAGTAATTAAGACCTCTTTATTATATAGAAAGCCTTAATAGCGTATAAGCTTTAGTTAAATTAAGTATTTATTAATAACGCATAAGATTAATAAGTATTTCTTTACTAATACTTCTTTGCGAAAGTTTAAGCTAAAGTAGCCTTATATTTTAAATATAGCGCGTAATAAGGTTTTAATATTAATACTTTTTTTTAATATCTTAATATAATACTCGTAGACTTATATTACTAATAAATCGCTATAATAGAGTTAGAGTATATTACTTAATAGTTAACTAAGTTTTTTTTTAACTTTTTACTTAACTTTAAAGTTAAGCTTAAGCTATTAAAAAGATTTTAATAAGTAAATAAAATTAAAGTTATATAGCTTTACTATATACTTTTTTCTTAGCTTAAATAATACTATATTAAGTAGGATATTTTAATAAATAATTATCTTTTAATAGTAACTTAAATACGGGCTATTATAATTTATATTAAGTTATTTTAGCTTAATAATAAGTTTTACTAAAAGAAAGTTTACTAACTACTTACTATACTATAGGACGAAAATATATAGATAATAAGTATTAATTTTACTACTTCTAAGTTAGTAAAAGCGCTTTATACTAAATAAGCTAACTAAAGTAAGTACTTATAGGTTAATAAAATGCTTTTTAAATATTATAAAGAATATAAATATAAATCTTTTTTTATTTTAATATTAATTAATTCTATTAAGTTTATTAATACGTAAGTAAATAGTAATTATAACTATTACGCTATTATAAGTAAATCCTTTATATAATATTACTAGCTTACTTATATTTTACTACTAAAGTAAAAGTAAGTATATACTATAGTAAAAATAAAATAAAAAAATAGTAAAGATTTAAAAAGTCTTTTTTTATTACTTATATACCTTAGTTTATAGCTAACTTAAATAGCTAGGAATTACGTATTATAATATATATAATTTCTAAGCTAACTTAAGACTTTATCTTAAGTATACCTTAAATAGCTTAGTATAATATTATACTTTAAATAAAAATAAAGGAACTCGTAATATACTTAGTAAAAGACTTTATTATTTAAGTAACTAAGTAATAGTAAGCTAAGTACTTAATAACTTTAATTCTTAAGTTTACTTTTATAGCTTAGGTTTAATAAAAAGTAAAAAGAAAAATAAACTATTACTTTATTGCGATGAGCTTAAAAAATATAACCTTAATACTACGCTTAAGTATTATAGCCTTAGTAAAAGCGCTAAAACTAAAAACTTTTCTTTTTAAAGTTAAGTAATTTTATAACTTTTATAATAAAAAATAAGCTAATACCTTACTACTATATTAAGAGAGCTATAATTATTATATTTACCTACGTATTACGGAATAACTAATATCTAGCCGAATAGACGTATAGTTACTTCGTAGATACCTTGAATAGCTAAGCTATTAAAAGCACGTTATTTATCCGTAGTTATAGAGGGTATTACTTAGCAAGAGAGATCTATATAGTCTTACTTAATCCCTAGGTATACTAAGCTAGCTAGGCTAAGCTTAGATAACTAAGGGTAAAAGTAGGGCTAGAACTAAGCTTTAAGAAAGAGGCTATATATTATTATTATATTATAGTAGTAATTTAAGTTTGAAAGGAAGGAAAGAGAAGAGGGAAGAGAGGGAGGAAAAGTCTCCTTATATATATAATCTTCCTTAATAGGAATACTCCCTTTCCTTACTATCTAGACCCCTTCCTAACTGTATTTATCTATATTATTAATTAAGGTATAACTAAGAGGTTATTTAATAATTCTCCTATAATTTTAATAGGCCTTTATTATAGCTATATCGATAATACGATATAGTTATTTTAATAGTCTCTAGCTTTCTAGGTTAAAGGGTAACTTAAAGGTTAAGTAGTAACCTTCCTACCTTTCCTATAAGCCTCTTAGTTAATTATATTAATAGTTAAGTAAGTAGTTATAAATAGCTTTGTAAGCTATATAAGAGAGAGAGTATAATAAGTATTAAAGTAAGTATAAAAGTCCGGACGATATAGTCCTATCCCTTATATACCTATATATAGCTTAGACTTTCGATATTTAATACTAGACGCTTAAGCTAATACTAGCCGAGGGGTTATATTAAAGTTATAGTTAAATAGCTAGTAAGCGTTATAGTAGTTAGGTTAGTTACGGGCTTATAGTTAGTAGCTATATATATTAAATATATATAATAAAGGCTTTTTAAGTTATTTCTTAATATTTATAGTATAAGGATAGAGACATAATTTATAAAAATATTATTTATATAGGGTAGCTTTTTTTAAGTATTTTATAGTATGCTTATATAAGGCTTTGTTTTAGTAAGCGTATATCTTAATAGTATATTAATTTATAAGGAAGAGAGCTACCCTATATACGCCGTTTTATAATTACGGGGGTTTTACTTACGTACTAACCTATATAATAAGCTTAAGTAAGCTTAAGCTCTTACTAAGTTAAAGACCTTATAATATCTTCTAATAGCTACTTAAGCTAACGCTAGCTAAGAGGTTATACTAAGGTTATAGTTAAATAGCTAGCTTATATTATAGTAGTTAGGTTAGGTATAGGCTTATAGCTAGTAGCTATATATATATAATACGTATTATAAAAGCTTTTTAAGTTATTTCTTAATACTATAAGGTAAATTATTTAATAAGTATGATATTTTATATTATAATACTATTATAATCTTTATAAAATAACCTCCTTAGGATAAGAATCTTACCTTAGCTATTAAAGCTATAGAGTAGTTATCGCGAATATATAGCTAGCTTTAGGGGGGTATATTATAAGGTTAAATTTAACAGACTAATCAATCTAAAGTCTTACGACTTTATAACCTTTGCTAATATTAGTAAAATGCTAATAGAAGTAACTAGCTAGATCTAGGGTATTAATTATAATTACTATATTTATTTAGCTATATTTAGTAGTACTTTAATAAGTATAAAGTATGGTAAATATATAAATAAAGTTTACCTACTATTTTGCTAGCGTTAGCGTAATATAACTATTAAGTCTCTCTACCTAGCTTAGACCTATAAACTCACATAACTATATAATAGCGTGCGACCCTTCGATGGTAAATTCCTTTTATACGCAACCTTCGTAGCTTAGTAGCCCTACTAGCTACGCAAGGTAACCCGGTGCCGGGCAGGCGTAAGAGGCAGAGGCAGGCACGAGAGGCATTCTCGAGTAATTAGTAGGCACGAGAGGCAAAGGTAGGCGTAAGAGGTAGGCGCCTCTTGTGCCTGCCTCTTGTTCGTATTTGCCTCTTGCGCATACCTCTGCCTCTGCCTCCTGCGCCTGCCTCTGTGCCTGCCTCACGTTCCTACCTGGGTAGGCCCCGTACCCTTGTGTGGCTATAGTGCTGTTGAGTTATATTGCCCCACTTTCCGTCGTCAAATAGTGCGAGCCCGTGAGCTAATAGTTAGCCCCTCTAGAAAAGGGAGCCGCAATTATTTTACGTGGGGATTGAAGACTTCGAAACGGTAACGTTACTTCTTTGACCTAAATGATAAAGTGTGGCAGGGTTTGTCAATCAACAAAACCAGAAAATGACAGATGAAAAACATGAACCTTGTTGAGAAGAGAGGGTGGTTGGTATAGAAAATGTTGGGTTTCATTTTAATTTGCGCTGGGACGAAGATCCAGTGGAGAATTCCTCCCCCGAGGAGGCGGAAGTCGCGTCAAGCCCCCTTCTTTATTATTGTCGAACTGAGGGAAACCATAAAGGGAAACCCAGACACCATATGCGAGAGGGTATTCTTTACCAAGTCATTACCACTTGTCGTTTTATTTGTTTGCATTATCAGTTCCGACTTTCCGACTTTTCTTGATATATCGAAGATGTTACAATTTGCAAAGAAACTTGCCTTCGCGGCTATTCTCTCGTCCCGTGTCATTGCCAATCCCATGGGTCCACAAGTCGCGCACGACGTGGCAAGAAACGCCACCATACGGGCCCCTGGTACCGCGGGGGTAGTAACCGGCTGCCAAGTTCAGAATGGTACGTCGGTTCCGGACCTTCGGCCTAATTTGGCAAATCCTTCGAAGACGGACGTCGAAAGAGCCATCATTGCATGGTTAAATGAGGTCTGCACTGTAGACAGCTTCCTCAACAACCCACATGGAGCGACCTCTCTAGATACGGCCATCGCCTGGGCCACCGATGAACCTAACCAACTCAAAACGTTATCTTCCGTCAGGGGCCTAAACCAGAACGGCAAGAATGCAGCGGCAATTCTTGAAGCAAACTTTCCAAGCGTACTCGGCAATTTAGACAACGCTAAGACTGGCAAAAGCAATATACACATTGCCACGATGGCCATCAACTTCGATCGCTGTTGCACCGTACTTCCTGCAATTGGCGTTCTCGTTCGTGCCGCGGCAGAAGCTTGCGGAGCTTTCAAAGGATCTCCTGTTCCTCAACCAAAATTAGAAAATGTCTGCGCCCGTTTCAGATGCCAAGACGCTGCCAGCGATGAGTAGTATAGTGCCTGCGCCGGGCATTGCTTTAAGCTCTGCTTGTTCTGGTTGGAACGGGACTACGACTACGCGGCTGGGAAGTATGAGCTTATGACGAATTACTAAAGCATAGTTAGTATTTGCAGACAATTAGTCTTTATTTAATAAAATTTCAATTAACTAATTTTACCTCTATATATATATCCTAATTTAGTATAATAACTTCCTAAATTAATAGAAATATAATGTTTTAAGTAATTAATATTATATATTATAGACTAGGGATTTGCTTAGCCTTATCGCGGGAGTATATATAATATTAAATATATAAGTTACGAGGGACTTATTATATTGTTAAGTATTTTATAGGAATTTTATAGTAAAAATTGTTATAAGGTAGGATTTTACGGACTAATTAGCTTAAAGTCTCGCGACTTCGTAACTTCGGCTAATATTAGCAAAACGCTAATAGAAGTAGCTAGCTAAATCCGGAGTACTAATTATAATTACTATATTTATTTAGCTATATTTAGTAGTACTAAAATATGTATAGAGTAAGCTAGATATATAAATAAAAAGTAGTAGTTTTACTACTATTTTACTATTATTAGCGTAATATAACTATTAAGTTTTTCTACCTACTTAAACTTATATACTTATATAACTATATAATAGTTATAAGCCTAGTACTTACTTTGTCAAGCAGTTTAAGAGTAAGCTTATTATATTTAAAATAGGAATAAAATAGTAGTAATTTACAATACTAAAAGCATCGGGCAGGGAAAAGAGTACACGTAAAAAGCAAGCTTATAAAGACGCCCTTTATTGTATTTTTCTATCTTAGTTACATACGTATTCTAATCTTCTTGCTTGCTTCTATTTAACCTTTCCTCTGTCTTTTAGCTACTTATTTATAATTTCCTAGTAGCTAGTATATTAAGAAACGATATAAAAAGCCTTTATTATCCGTATTTAATACGTATAGCTACTAGCTATAAGCCCGTAACTAACCTAACTACTATAGCGCTTACTAGCTATTTAACTATAACCTTAGTATAACCCCTTGGCTAGTATTAGCTTAAGCGGCTAGTATTAGATATCGAAGGTCTAGGCTATATACGGGTATATAAGGGATAGGACTATATCGTCCGGACTTCTATACTTACTTTAATACTTATTATACCCTCTCTCTTATATAGCTTACGAAGCTATTTATAACTACTTACTTAACTATCGATATAACTAAATAAGAGGCCTATAAGAAAGGCAGGAAGGTAACTACCTAACCTTTAATTTTTCTTTAACCTAGGAAGCTAGAGACTATTAGAATAACTATATCGAATTATTAATATAGCTATAATAGAGGCCTATTAGAATTATAGGAGAATTATTAAATAACCTCTTAGCTATACCTTAATTTATAATATAGATAAATACGGTAAGGAAGGGGTTTAGTTAGTAAGGAAAGGGGGTATCCCTATTAAGGAAGATTGTATATATAAGGGGGCTTTTCCTCCCTCTTTTCTCTCTTCTCTTTCCTTCCTCTCTAGCTTAAATCACAATACTAATACTAACACACAGCCTACCTTTAAATACAGCCTATTCCTTAGAGCTTAGCTCGAGCCCTACTTCTACCCTTAGTTATCTAAGCTTAGCCTAGCTAGCTTAGTATTACTAGAGGTTAAGTAAGACTATATAGATCCCTCTTACTAAGTAATACCCTCTACGACTACGGATAAACAACGTACCTTAGTATAGCCTCTACTATCTATAGTACTTACGAAGTAACTATACGGCTATTCGGCTAGATATTAGTTATTCCGTAACATAGTATTATTACCTTATTAAATTCCTATCCTAATAAAAATCTTAATTTAAGACTATAAGGAATTAAGAAAATAACTAGGAAAAGCTATAGGTTTTACTATCTATTTAAATAAGTCTAACCTATATATTATAATCTATATATATAAAACCCGTATTATAGATTTATATAATATAGATATAGTAAATAGTCTTAAAACCTTATATATAACTATATAAGACCATATAGGTTATAGTTAGACCTTGTAATAGCTACTGCGGGCCTCTTAGGCTCTTAGCTTAATAGGCTATTATAAGCTTTATAAGCTTTTAGAAGCCTTTTTTAACTATAAGGTAAATTGTCTAATATACCCCCCTAGTTGCTATATCGATAGAAATAGTAACTAAAATAGCTATTAAAAATAACTAGTAAAATAACTAGTACTCCTTAATATCTATTAATCTTAGTAGCTTAATAAATTTAGAAAACCTTTATAAAGATAAGGGCTTTATAAAGCTATCTACTATGTTTTTTATAGTCTTTTTATATTTAATTAGAAAGCTTCTACGAAAGTATTCCTACCTAGCTTAATAAGCTTATATATCTACGTGCTTAAGAGCTATTCGAATCCTAGGTATTTCGGCTATAATAAGTCGGATAATTTAGAGGTTATTATAGTAAATAGTAAGTATCTGATTTTCTAAGCTTAAAGAAATAGCCCGAAATAGCTAATAGGCTAAAAATAGCTTCTTAGCTATATTAAAAAAAGCTAGTAATTCGGCCTCTATAAAGGAGGTAGTAATAGTAGCTTGTTTTCTAGCTAACTAAGCTATAGGCTTATAAAATAGGGGGAAAAGGTATCTTTATAACGACCTTCTAGTTTTTAAATTATTTATAAAGATATACCTATTAAGACCTTTAGTTTATAGTTTTTAATAGGATTTATATACCTATATTCGACACTATAAAACCTAGTATAGTAAAGGTAATAGATAATACGTAAAGCTACTAGGATATAGGCTTATAAAGGATTTTATATAAATTCCGCTAATTTATTTATTCCTATAGCTATATTCGGTCTAGTCGTAATAGCTACGTAATTAATAAAGCTAATAATAAATTAAAAATAATAAATTTCTTCCCTAGTAGCTATATCCGGATTATCTAAATAGATATTTAAAGGAGGGAAAGGACTACCTTTAAAGCTAGTAGCCTCGTAGTTAAAGGTATAAGCTATTTTTTCGATATAAGCTTCTTGCGAAATTAAGAGCTTTTTTTCTTCCCTTTTCCTTATACTAGGGGGGAAATAAGATAAAGGTAGTCGGGTTAGGGAAAGGGTTTTATTAAAAATATATATACGTTTTATACTTTAAATATCGGGCCTAGGCCTTAACTCCTAGCGCTTTAATCTCGGGCCTAAGCTTTAAATCTTAGCGTTTAAATCTTAGGCCTAGGCCCTAACTCTAAGCGCCTTAAATCTTAGGCCTAAGCTTTAAATCCTAGCGCTTAAATCGCGGGCTTAAGCCCTAAATCCCGGCGCTTAAATCTCGGGCCTAGGCCCTAACTCTAAGCGCTTTAAATCTTAAGCTTAAGCTTTAAATCCTAGCGCTTAAATCTCGGGCTTAAGCCCTAACTCTAAGCGCGTAAATTTAAATTCTCTAAGTTTAAGCTTAGCTACCCTATACCTCTTACTTATAGTATATTAATTATAATTAAGTTCTTTAGTATAATAGTATATAAAAATAAAATATATACTTAAAAGCTTTTAAAATATATATTAAGCTATAAGATAATAGTTATTAAAATATAACGTAAGCTTTAGAGTATACTAATAGAGGAAGAGCTAAATATCATATTAATAAAGATACTAAATAGTAAATAAAATACTTTATAGTAAAAAGGGAAAGATATAAGCTTAGGCCCCTTATCTTAATACTAGCTAAAGCGGATTAAATTAAATACTAAAACTATTATTTCCCCCTTATAGTAAGTAGGGGAAGATATAGGAAGCGCGGGCTAAGGTAGATTAAGTTAAATACTAAGACTATTATTTCCCCCTTATAGTAAGTAAGGAAAGATATAACCGTAAGCTTTAACTTTCTTAACTATTCTTTATACCCCGCGTTTTAAGCTTAGTACTACGGACTCCCCTAGGTAAGCGGGATCCGTAGGATATATGCTAATTACTATTTATTATATAGGCGAGCTAGACTAATTACTATAGGATAAACCTATATTACGGGCTAATTACTAGACGAAATATATAATTAAATATATATTTTTCTAAAATCTATTCTCTCTATTTTAGTTAATTACTAATTTTAAATACTTAGTAAGGAAAAGTAAAATAGAAAGTATTATAGAAAATCCTTAGGATTTCCCCCGTATTACTAGTAGATATTTTAAAGCTTTCCTTCTCGTAGCCTATACTATTATTTATTAAAGCGTTCCCGGAGTTTTAGTAAATTACGCGAGGATAACTAGTAAATAATAGAAGGAAATATTCCGCTTAGTTATCTTAGGATTTCCTATAGATAGTACGGGGATAACTAGTAGATAGTAGTAGGAAATATTCCGCTTAGTTATCTTAAGATTTCCTATAGATAGTACGGGGATAATTAGTAAATAATAGTAGGAAATATTCCGCTTAGTTATCTTAGGATTTCCTATAGATAGCGCGGGGATAACTAGTAGATAACGGTAGGAAATATTCCGCTTAGTTATCTTAGGAATTCCTATAAATAGCGCGGGGATAACTAGTAGATAATAGTAGGAAATATTCCGCTTAGTTATCTTAGGATTTCCCGTAAATTAAGTAGGGATAACTATAGGAAAGTATATAAAAAAGTCCTACTTAGTTCTTAGTTACTAGTTATCTTATAATACCTAGGCTTCCTATCTCGGGCTTAAGCCCTTTATCTTAAGCTTAGGCCCTAACCTCCCTTACTATCCTCTATACCCCGCGTTTTAAGCTTAAGCCCCTTATTTTAAGCTTAAGCTTTAAACTTTTTTTATTATTAATATTTTATAAAAACTTTAAATTAAAACTACTTTTAAGTTTTTTACTAAGAATTATTTCTTTATTTTCTTTTTAAATATATTACTTTTAATTCTTTTATAATATTAACTCTAACTTTATATATTAAAACCCTTATTACTATAAAAAATAAAAAAGCGCTAAAAAAATAAAAACCATTTTTTATAATATTTTAAATCTTTATAAGAATTTTAATTCCCTTAGACTTTATAGTACTTTATTTAAGATTAAAATATAGTTAATACTAAAGGGGAAATAAAATAAAGGTAGTTAAGTTAAGGAAAGGATTTTATTAAAAATATATATATATTTTATACTTTAAATTTCGAGCTTAAGCTTTAACTCTAAGCGCTCTAAATCTCGGGCCTAGGCCCTAACTCTAAGCGGTTTAAATCTTAAGCTAAGGCCTTAAATCCTAGCGCTTAAATCTCGGGCTTAAGCCCTAACTTTAGGCGCCCTAAATCTCGGGCTTAAGCTCTAACCTTCCTTACTATCCTTTATACCCCGCGTTTTAAGCTTAGGCCCCTTATTTTAAGCTTAAGCTTTAACCTCCCTTACTATTTTCTATACCCTACGTTTTAAGCTTAAGCTTTAAACTTCTTTTACTATTAATAATTTATAAAAACCTTAAATTAAAACTACTTTTAAGTTTTTTACTAAAAACTATTTCTTTATTTTCTTTTTAAATACCTTATTTTTAATTCTTTCATAATATTAACTCTAACTTTATCTATTAAAATACTTACTACTATAAAAAATAAAAAAGCGCTAAAAAAGTAAAAACCTTTTTTTATTAAAACGTAATTTATTTTAAAAATA
The DNA here is from genome assembly GCA_000956045.1 of Hirsutella minnesotensis 3608. Taxonomy (NCBI): domain Eukaryota; kingdom Fungi; phylum Ascomycota; class Sordariomycetes; order Hypocreales; family Ophiocordycipitaceae; genus Hirsutella; species Hirsutella minnesotensis. The sequence continues at coordinate 98,696 of KQ030518.1, read as the reverse complement.
ATATAAAAGTTTATTATAATTATAATTTATATCTCCTTTTAGTATTTTATAACTATTTAGACTTAAAAGTAAAATTACTTTTTTAATTTTTAATATATTAAGAAGCTTACTTAAGAGTTTAAGTCAAGTAACTATAAAGGACTAGCCTTAGTGCGTTTATATATAAGCGTTAATAATAGTATTAATAACTATATAGAGGGGAGGAACCTATAGGCGCCCCGGGGCTAGGGCGCGCGCCTTAGAGTATAGGTTCTTATTACGTAATATTTATATATAGACCCAAGCTTATAGCTCGAGTTCGTAATATACCCCTCCACTCCTTAGTTACCTAACCTAGGGGCCGCCCCGCCCCCGGCCCGCCTCTAGTATATAGACTACCTTAGCGTTACTAAGTAACCTAGGTAGCCCTATACTACGCGCGGTTATCCTACTAACTAGTATTTATTAGCGACCCGACTAGCTCTACGCCGCGTCTAGACCTAAGGTATGTAAATAGCCTTATTGCCTTTCTTTTTCCCTTATTTTTTTCCTTCTTTCCTTACTAATACTATTAAAACGTTAGTACGCGTAAGCTTTCCTCGCTTACTTCGTACCCTCCTTACTACTACTACTCCCTCCTTACCGCTACTATTTGCCGCTACCTTACCTTCTTACTACGTTCTACCTAGCCCCTTTATCTTCCTATCCTCGTAGCTACCCTCGCTATATCCGCCGCTACTATACCCTCGCCTTCTCCCCCTTTACTACTATATCGCGCTATTAGCGCTTACGCTATCGAAAAAAATAGTAATAATAAAGAAAGCGAGAGGCCTAAGGTTCTCTCCTATATATATATACCCTACTTAGATAAACTACGCTATAATAGAGCTACTAAATACCGCCTTAGCTATAGTAATTCCTACTAGCGCTATTATAATAAAAAGTATAAGTACTTCTAAGAGGAGTACTTATTCGCTAAAGATCCGCGCTTATACTACGCCGCCCGCGATATAGAGGACTTAGTAGTAGCTAAACGCGCTATTAATACGCCCGCTTAGGCTAAGATAGCTACTTAACCCCGCTAATAGGCCGTCTTAATAAAGGAATTTTAAGCTATCGCCCGCTACTTTACTTTACTATTAAAAGCGGCTTACTAAGCGCCCGCCTTTATTATAAACGCGTATGCCCCCCTATCTATTACTACTACTGCCCCTAATACTACCTTTACTGCTCTTATTATTACCCCCCTAGCTATTATCCCCTCTACTTTATCGCGCTATAGCTTCGACCTAGCTTTACTTTAGTAGTCGCTTATATAGTAGTAGCTATAATTTTAAAACTAAGTCGCGACTTACTTAAATAAGTTTATTTACTATAATATAAAGTTAGTAACGAGCTATATAGAAGCTATAGCGCGTTAAGAGGAGCTTTAACGCTTAGTTTTAGAAAGCTAAGCTTAAAATTAGGCCTAGGCTTAAGAGACTAACGCTACTTTCGCTAGCGCCCTAGCTATTCTCGCTAGTAACCGCCCCCCGCTTACTATTACTTTTACCCCCGCCGCGTCCGCTTTATATATATACTCGCTAGCTAAAACGCTAGCTAGTTTTGCTTACTCCGCTACTAATACGCCTTCCTAAGCTAGCCTATTTAGTTTTAATACTACTACTACCTTACTTACGCTTACTACTAAACTACTTACTAATATAGCTACGTCTACTTTTAATATACTTATAACGCGCGCGCTCCCTACCTTTACTCCCGCTACTTACTAGAACCCTAGCCTTAGCTTTAATACCTTAACCCGCTAGCTTAATTTTAAAAATAAAGAGAAGCGTAAGTATAAAATAGAAAACGAGTTTTATATTAATAAGGAAGAGGATAGTAAGTAAGAGTAAGGTAAAGATAAGTAAAATACTTAAGAAGCCTAGCTAAAGGAGGATTAAGCGCGGCCTAAGCGCTATAATTATATTTAAGTTTTTTATTAGTTTATTTATATTAAAGTAGAGTTTTATTTAGAGATATTTACTATAGCTAGACTATTATTAAGGGCCCTACCCTTAGAATTAAGTTTTTAATATTTAGGACTATTATAAACTTATATATTTCCTTATTATACTTCGTATTATATAAGCGCCTTAGTTTTTTATATATTTTTTAATAGCTTTTAGGTTAGTATAACGTAGCTATACTATTTAACGAGAATATTTTACCTTTACCTTTTCCTACGCGCGTTTTTAGTAGCTAAGATTTCTTTAACTTCGTACTTAGCGAAACTAAGGTTAATATCCGAGAATTAAAATAAGGGATCTAGCCTAGAGTTTACTAAGGATTAACTTAGGAGAGGGTTAAACGCTACTTACTTAACTTAATTAATATAGAAAGTAGAGTAAATACCGCGTAGTATATCTAGCTTAATAATAAGAGGGTATAGGATATCTACGACTTTATACTTAGCTATTAGTATATTAAGTTTCTAGTAAGACTAGTTTATCTTAATATTTTTTATATTAAGCTATATATTATTCCTAGCCTAAAAGCGCTTAGCTAGGTATCTCGAGGTATTTATAGCGTCTTCCTATTACTATTACGCTTAGGTAATTATAGCTTAAGCGATATCTATCCCCTCCTTAAGATACTATACGAAAGCTACTACCTTACCCTTTAAAGATATTAAAAATATAAGAATATCGCAAACTTATTAAATTAACTTAAAGTTAAACCTATAAAAGGCCTAGTTTAAGCTTAAGCTTATAATAAATAAGTCGCGATTATTTAATATGAGCTAGTAGGCTAGTAAGTAACTAGCTTAATCGAACTAGGAGAAGGAAACTATTATACGTAGTATTACCTATATCTCTTAGTTCGCCCTCTCCGTCCCTCTATTAGTCTAGGGGTAGTAAGCTATAAAGAGGAGCTACTTAACGCTAACCTCCTTATATAGCGTTAACTAGAAAAAGCTAACCTAATTCGTCCCGCGGTTAGAGATAATACTAGTTAGGTACCTATAGAAACGCTACTAGTAATCCTAGAACTTTCTCGTATACGCCTTAGCTTCTATAGATATTATTACCTTAAGTTATATATACTTAAATAACTAGTTAGTAATAACTATTAGGTATTAGGGGTTACTCTTATCTATAGCGGGTAAGTTAATTATAAAGTCTATAGAGATTATACTCTAAAAGTAGTCCGCGATTAAGAATAGTTATAATAAGCTTTATTTCTATTAGCGGTTAATATAGCTACTATAGTAATAGTAATTCTATATAAACCTCGCGACGTCTTAGGATATACCCTTTTAGTAAAATTCCCGCTATAGGAGCTTAAATATTATATTCTTACTAAGGTACCTAGCTATTAGCGAGTTATATATTCTCTAAATAAGGACTATTATTAAGGATTCTTACTTTAGGATTTATATACGCTCTTAGAACTATAGTAAGCTATACGCTAATAAGGTATAGTTCGCGATTTACTCTCTTATATTCGCTTAGGGAAGGAATTTATATTCGTTTCTTAATAAGGCCCGGACCTTTTCTATATATAACTTATTATAGGTAAGCGTAGTCGCCTAAAGCTACTAAAGGTATAAGTTATAGAATAAGGCTAGCGCTACTTCTAAGGTAAGTACTATAGCTATAGTAGTTTCCTAGGTTTAGTTTACTAAGGTAATTTCTTCTTACTTATTATTCGCTAAGAGCGCTCTAATCGCGCTAATTATAATTAGTATTATAACTATACTAAACTTAACTACTTTATTCTTATAGTTTTACTTTTATTTAGAAAGGGTATTTAGCTACCCTACTTAAAACCTAGGTTAGTATTAGAGGTAGTAATTAAAAAGCGCGAGTATCTCTACTTAGTAAGCTTAACGCTTAAATATCTCCTTTAGCGTTATAAAGTATTCTAACGACTTATAATTAGTAAGGATAATAAATAGCTTAGCTATACTTTATAGCTTAGCTAACTAAGCTTAAAGATAGAAAATAATAGTAAGTAGCTTTTTATTATAAATTATATAATTCCTTTTAGCTTACTAGAGTTTCTAAGAGTAGTATATAACTAGCTAGAGTATACTAGCTTTATCTTTTTATAATAAGTACCCGCCTAGGGCCTCGCTTAAGTAGTCTACCTTAACGACTATTAGCTACTTTAGGTCTTATTACGCGAGGATTAAGTATAATATAAACGCTAGCTTAAGCGCGTTAAATATAGCTTAGTACTTATCTATTTAGCTAAAAGGGGCGTTTTTTATTATTAAGGCTACTAAAGGAGCTATTATATCCGAAAACTATAGGATAAATTCGTAGTAAAAGTTAGTAAATCCTAGGAAGCTATAAACGCTTTTAGCATAGGTAAGTAGTTTTTAGTCGCGGATAGTTATAACTTTCGTAAGGTTTAGGCGAATTTCTTAGCTAATATAGACTATAAACTTAAGGTACTTAACCTCCTTAATAGCGAAGTTATATTTCTTAAGGTTAAGGTATAACTTAGCCTATTATAGCCGCGAGAGTATATTATAAACCTTCCTTTAGTAATCCTTCCGCGAGCTACTTAAGTAAATAAGTATATTATTTAAGTATATAGTTATAAAGTCTTTTAAAATCTTTTTTAAAAATCGGTTAATATTTCATTAAAATATAATTAGTACCCTTACGAAGCCAAAAAAGTAAACGAAATATTTAAATAGCTTAAACTTTATATAAAAAGTAGTAAAATACTTTTACCCCTTAGTAATATAAAGCTTATAAAAAGTAGTATAAATATCTATTTTTATAAACTACTTTACCCTAACTAAGCTATATAATATCTCTTTAATAAGTAAAAGCGGGTACTAATCCTACTTAGTTACTTTATTAAGCGCGCGGTAATTAATATAAAATTACTAACTACTACTAGGTTTCTTAGCGAGTAAGACTAGGGCTACTATTAAGGAGGAACTTACTTATATTTAGCCCTTATTTATTATATTTATAATTTATTTTTATACCTCGAGTAGATACTTTTATAATATATTATAAAGCGGCCCCTATAGTAGCGTTAGGTTAAAGCTATTAGGATTTTCTTTTAAGCGGATATAGTAATTATAACTCCCCTAATATAGTAGTAAGGTATTAGCTTATTCCTTATTAAAGAGATTATAAAACTACGCGACTTTAAGGAGGAAGGTCTTTAGTCGCGGAACTTTTACTAGAGCTATAACGCCTAAGCGTAGTACTATAGTAATATCCTTTAAGCTTATTATAATAAGGTAGTAGTTTATTTTTCCCTTCGCCTCTTATTAAACCTAGGCCGCGAACGTAAACCTAAGGATTAAGGCTATTAAGTACTTAGGTTATTACTACTCGACTACCTATATAATAAAGTCCCTTATTAAGTATATTATAAGCTCCCTTATCTTTATCTAGAGTATAATATTATACTAAGCTATCTAAGGTATACTTAGGATAAAGTCCTAGGTTAGTCTAGGTATTATATATACTATAATAGGTAATTCCTAGCTATTTAAGTTAGCTACGAACTAGGTAATATAAGTAATAAAAGAGGACTTCTTAAACCTCCGCTCTTTCCTTTATTTTACTATTACTATAGTATATACTTACTTCCGCTTTAGTAGCGGAATATAAGTAAGCTAATAACGTTATATAAAAAATTCGCTTATAGTAGCGTAGTAATTATAACTACTATTTACTTATATATTAATAAATTTAGTAAAATTAACCAATATAAGAACGAGAAAGGGACTTATATTTATATTCCTTATAATATTTTAAAAGTATTTTACTAATTTCCTACTAGTTTACTTAACTCGCTATCCCGCTCTTAATAAGAGACTTACTATAGGGGCGGCTTATTTCCTAGTTTAGTAACTTCCTCCCCCGAGATATCCTCGTCTTAGGTAACGTTAAGGGCCTAGACTAAGGACCCTAGAGGTAGCTTAGTAAATAGTAAGAATTAATAGTCTTTTATTATATAACTCGTCCCGCTATAGTATAAGTAGCTCCTATCTACGTATTACGCTTATATAGTATCGTCGCTTACTTATTATACGTATTATTACTATAAGCGCCCGCCTTAGTTAGCTTACTTAGCGCGAGGCGTCTTTACTAACTTAAAAGCGGTAGAGTTAATACTTATTATCTATACGTCTTTATCTCGCGGTATAGCGGGCGGTTAGTAAACCTTTTTCTAGCGAAGCTTATTATCGAGCTAGAATAACTTAATATCGATTATAATAGCCTATATCTAGGTTACTACCGTAACGTAATTATCTATTAAGATATTCCGCTTAATATAGTATTATTTAAGCTAGGTAAAAAGTACGCGGCGGAGCTATATAACCTTAATCTTATTTACCTACTAAAATCCTCCTAAAAGCTTAAGCTTAACCTCGAAGCGGAGTAAGAAATTAAAAAAGGACTTAGCTAACTATTAAGTAATATACTCTAACTCTATTATAATTACTTATTAGTAATATAAATCCGCGAATATTATATTAAGATACTAAAGGAAAGCGTTAATATTAAAACCCTATTATATACTATATTCGAAGTATAGGGCTACCTTAGCTTATACCTTCGCGGAGAGATACTAATAAAGGAATACCTATTAGTTTTATACGCTACTAATAAATACCTAGTTAAACTAAAGCTTATACGCTATTAAAGCCTTCTATATAGTAAAGAGGTCTTTATCGCTATTAAATAGGGCTTTTATTAGGAGCGGTTTACGTTTTATTACTTAAAAAGCTAAGATTATCTCCTTTTACGCGGCGATAAGCTAGAGTAGCTCCTCGCTTATTAAGCCGGCTATTATAAGCGTAGAGGACCCGTCCGTCGATATTATATATATAATTAGTTATTAAATATAAAGGACTAGCCTTAGTATGTTTATATATAAGCGTTAATAATAGTATTAATAACTATATAGAGGGGAGGAACTTATAAGGGCCCTAGGGCCGGGGCGCGCGCCTTAGGGTGCGGGTTTTTATTACGTAATATCTATACGCAGACCCGAGCTTATAGCTCGAGTTCGTAATAGTAACCTCTATTAAATATTTTTAAAGAATTTTCTTTTAGTTTTTATACCTCGATTTATAATCTAAGCTTTTATATAAGTTTTATAATATTTTAAATCTTTATAAGAATTCTAATTTCCTTAGACTTTATAGTATTTTATTTAAGATTAAAATATAGTTAATACTAAGAGGGAAATAAGATAAAGGTAGTTAAGTTAGGGAAAGGATTTTATTAAAACTATATATATATTTTATACTTTAAATCTCGAGCTTAAGCCTTAACTCTAGGCGCCCTAAATCATAAGCCTAGGCCCTAAATCCCAGCGCTTAAATCTCGGGCCTAGGCCTTAACTTTAGGCGCTTTAAATCTCGGGCTTAGGCTCTAGCTCTAGGCGCTCTAAATCTCGGGCTTAGGCTTTAAATCCTAGCGCCTTAAATCTTAAGCTTAAGCCCTAAATCCTAGCGCTTAAATCTCGGGCTTAGGCCTTAAATCCTAGCGCTTAAATCTCGGGCCTAAGCTCTTACTCTAGGCGCTTTAAATCTCGGGCCTAAGCTTTAAATCTTAGCGCTTAAATCTTAAGCTTAAGCCCTAACTCTAGGCGCTTTAAATCTTAGGCCTAAGCCTTAACTTTAAGCGCGTAAAATTTAAATCTTTTAAATTTAAGCTTAGCTACCCTATACTTCTTACCTATAGTATATTAATTATAATTAAGTTCTCTAGTATAATAATATATAAAAATAAAATATATACTTAAAAGCCTTTTAAATATATACTAAGCTACGAGATAATAGCTATTAAAATATAATATAAGCTCTAGAGTACGCTAATAAAGGAAGAGCTAGATATTATATTAATAAAGATACTAGATAGCGAATAAAACGCTTTATAGTAAGAAGGGAAAAATATAGGCCTAAGCCCCTTATCTTAACGCTAGCTGTTAGACAATTTACCTTATAGTTAAAGGAGCTTCCAAGAGCCTATAAGGCTTGCAATAGCTTATTAGGCTAAGAGACTAAAAAGCTTAAGGCAACTACTATAAAGTCTAACTATAACCTACATAACCCACATAGCCTTATATAGTCTTACACAAGGTCTCGAGACTATCTACTATATCTATATTACATAGATCTATAATATAGGTCTTATATATATAGATTATAATATATAGGTTAGACCTATCTAAATAGATAGTAAAACCTATAGCCTTTCCTAGTTATTTTATAAGTCTTAAATCGAGATCCTTATTAGGATAGGAATTTAATAGGGAAATAATACTAGCTACTAGAAAATAATAAATAGGTAGCTAGAAGACGGAGGAAATGTTAGTTAGAGAAGAGATAAGCAAGAAGATCGAGTACGCATACGACTAAGATAGAAAAATACGATAAAGGGCGTCTTTATAAGCCTACTTTTTGCGTGCACTCTTTTTACTGCCCGATGCTTCTAGTATCGCAAATTGCTACTATTTTATTTCTATTTTAATGCAACAAGCCTGCTCTTAAACTGCTTGACACTAGCTAAGGCGGATTAAGTTAAATACTAAGACTATTATTTCCCCCCTATAGTAAGTAGGGGAAGATATAAGAAGCGCGGGCTAAAGTAGATTAAGTTAAACGCTAAGATTATTATTTCCTTCTTATAGTGAGTAGGGGAAGATATAAAAAGTATAAGCTAAGGTAGATTAAGTTAAACGCTAAGACTATTATTTCCCCTTTATAATAAGTAAGGGAAGATATAGGAAGCGTAGGCTAAAGTAAATTAAGTTAAATACTAAGACTATTATTTCCCCCCTATACTAGGGGCGAAACTAAGCTAAGGGGGTAAGCTTAAGGTTAAAAATAATAGATTTTCTTTTTTAACTTTAAATAAATTCTATTTTTTTCCTTAGTTTTTAATATAAAAACTTAAAATATACTATAGCTTAATAATTTAATATAATATTACTATAAAAGTAGATTTTCTAACTTATATCCTTTTACTATATATAAGTTTATAAGAGGTTAAGATCCTTTCTTACTTTTTTTATAAGCTAGAGCTTTACGATTTACTCTAGCGTTAGCGCGAGGGTAGAGTTCCTTACTCCTATTTTCCGCCCTAATTAGCTAGTAGTATTATATATAGGTCTACGGGAGGCTAAAATCCTTTAAACTAAAGTCCTTCCTTACTTCTTTTATAAGCCGGAGCTTAACGATCTACTCTAGCGTTAGCGCGAGGGTAGAGTTCCTCGCTTCTATCTTTTGCCCTAATTAGCTAGTAGTATTATATATAGGTCTATAAGAAGCTAAGATCCTTTAGACTAAAGTCCTTCCTTACCTCTTTTATAAGCCGGAGCTTAACGATTTACTTTAGCGTTAGCGCGAGGGTAGAGTTCCTCGCTCCTATCTTTTACCCTAATTAGCTAGTAGTTTAGTAGGGAAAAACCTATAAACCCCCGCGGAGCGGTAAGAGGAAAGAGGTCTCTTCGGGAAAGGGGGGAAAAAGGGAAAAAATAAAAGGGAAGGAAAAGAAGACTCTTAAAAAGGGGCAAAAAGGATACTTAATTCTCTAGCTAGAAGAGGGAAAAAGAGACCCTTTTTATAGACCTTCGTGCTCTCTTTCTTTTACGTACTTTCTCTTTCTCTCGCGTTTTCTTTCCTTCTTTCCGTCCCTCCGAAAGCCTTAGTAAAAGCGGGCTCTCGGTTATATATATAAGGGAAAGACTAACTTTCCCGCTAAAAGCCTCCCTAAGACGAGAGCTTAAAAGACTAGCGCCTAGTACGGGAAAAAAAAACCTCCCGTACGGGACTTAAAAAAAATCCTTAAAAATTTAATCTTATTCTTCCTTATAAAAATTAGTCCCTTAGCTCTTCGGATCTAAGGGGGCTTCGTCGGGTAGTCGTCTTTTCTCGTATATAGGAGAGTTATTTCGTAGAGGGTTTTAAAATATCGAGAGAAAAGGTCGAGAAGAAAAGGTCGTCTCGAGAGAAAAGGTCGTTTCGAGAGAAAAGGTCGAAAAAGAAGATCTTTCGTAGCTAAAGAAAAAAGTAAAGAAGTTAAAGAAAAAGCTTTCTCGCGTACGAAGCTCTCGTACGAAAAGGTCGAAAAGAGAGCTCTTTCGTAAGTAAAGACAAAAGCCTCCCTCGCGATCGAAGGAAAAAGCTCTCTCGCGTACGAAAAAAAGGTCAAAAAAGGAGCTCTTTCGCGAGCGAAAAAGAAAGCTCTCTCGAGAGCGAAGGGAAAAAAAAGCCTCCCCTTTCCCTATTCCTTACTAAACGGGGCGGAAGTTCTTACTTCTCCTCTTATAGGAGGGACGAAGAGCTTTACGCCCGGGAGACTAAAATTTAGTAGGGAAAAACCTATAAACCCCCGCGGAGCGGTAAGAGGAAAGAAGTCTTTTTAGGAAAGGGGGGGAAAAAAGAAAAAAAAAAGAGTAATATTAATTATACGGATATAAATCTCTATTTATATGGAAAGCCTACTTAGCGCTTATACTAGGCCCGCCTAGTTAGCGCTAGGCCCCGCTACTAAATTTATATATATACTCCTAAGTATCGCGGGGCTTAGCTAGAGTTACGGGCGACGCGCTTACCTCTTACCTCTACTTCTTACTCGCGCCTACCTCTTGCTTCTACCTCTTACTTATACCTACCTCTTACTCGTACTTACTTCTTACTCGCGCTTACCTCTTACCTCTACCTCTTACTCGCGCTAGGCGATATAAAAGATATTTTCGTAACTCTAGCTAGCCGCGGGGTACCTTAGAGTATATATCTACGCTTAATAATAGGGCCTAGCGCCGCTTAGGCGGGCCTAGTATAAGCGCTAAGTAGGCTTTCCGTATAAATAGAGATTTATATCTATATAATTAGTATTACTCTTTTTTTTTTCCCTTTTCCCTTTCTTTCCTAAAGAGACCTCTTTTCTCTTATTACTCCGCGGGGGTTTATAAGTTTTTCCCTACTAAATTTTCGTCTCCTAAATTACTTATTATAACCCTAGCGAGATTAAACGGATAACTATATTTACTAGAGGTCTACTCTAACCTAAGAGGGGCTAAGGTTAATCTTAATCTAATATCGCCTAATAGTAATACTAGGCCCGCTTAGGTTATATTAGTTAATAGTAACTATATTATATTAGCCCCTTACTACTCCTTACTCTCCTTATCTTTATTTTCGTCCCCCTCCTTTCTCTCGGCCTAGCGCTATAGCTCGAGTAATAGAGTTATAAAGACGCGTAGTATAGCTAAGCGAGTATTCTCCTCTAACTATTTATATACTTATATAATAATATTAACGAGATAGCTATATACCTCCTATAAGGGGGAAAGCTTAAGCTTAGGTTTTAAAGGGCTTTTTTTCTAAGGGCTAGATAATTCCTAACCTATTTTCGCTATTTCTCGCCCTAGATATAGCTAAAGACGCTAATATCACTCGCGCTAGCTAAATTTAGCTAGTATAAGTAGTATACTTATCCTTTATACTTTACTATATTAGCCGCGCTAAATAAGTAAGGAAATTAAATTAAATTAAAGCTATTTATATAAGGCCGCTACTAACTAAACTAATAACTCTATTACTACTTTAATTCTATCTTTAAGGATATTTTTATCGCTAGTAACTACTTCTACTTATACTAAAGCTATAGCTATAGCCCTATTAAAGTTATTATTAAACGTAGCCGCGACTAGCAATTAGTTAGCGCTAAGCGGAGTAATATATATAACGCTTTATAAAGCCCGCGGCGCTACTATACTTAAGAGTATTATATTATATCGCTATACCCGCTTAAGCGAAGATCTCGTAAGCGCTATAAGTATTACTAGTACTATTAAAGGCCGCGGAGCTATCGTAGCTACCCGCTTAGCTCGCTTAATAAGCCCGAATTATAAAGTATTACGTTACGTACTTATAATACCGCGGCTATATTAATATAAGGGTTAAACTATAATAGCGCCCCTTAGGCGGCCTTTTCCTTACTATATCGCTAGCTCGGGCGGTACTAGTTAACGCTAGCTACTATTATTAGCGCTATTTACTACTAAAAGCTATTACTAATAGCGGTAGACTTAGTCTTTTGTAAGCGGCTATAATACCTTAATTTAGCAATCGAGAGTATATTTATAAGGAATTCTATAGGTTTTTAGTAGAGTATAATAGTAAGGCGTTTAAATTTAGCTTTCGCGTAGTAGCTTCGCTAGCTACTTAGTTAATATTTTAATAACTTATAGCGTAACTTTAAACCGAATTTTATAAAGTACTTAGTAAAGTAACGTAACGACCTTATTATAGCGTTACTATATCTCGATACGGATTTACTTTTTAATAGCTTTAGAAGAGCTAAAGCTACTTAAATATACTCTTAGAATCGCTAGTTAATTACTACTAAATAAAGCGCTTTAAACTAACGTAAGATAACTCTATAATCGAAGTCGTAAGGTAGCCGAAGTAAAGTAGCTAATTTACGCAATACTTAATAATCTTATAGCTCTAGAGGTCTAGCTAGGTATTAACTACGTATTCTACCGCCCTAGTAGTATTCTTACTATAGCGAGTTAGATTCTTAAGCCTTTATAATTTCTTATAATATTCCTACTCGCTAAGGCTTCTTATAAGCTTATACTATTCTTTAATAAATTCTTTAAACTTCGAGTCTTACTATATTACTACGTTAGCGCCCTAAGTCGGCTTAGGAAAGTACTTCTTCGTATTAGCTACTATATTTATATTAACATACTACTAATATAAGACGTATACTACTATACGGAAGGTATTATAAGCGTTAAGTACTTATATTAACGCTAGCTCGCGATCTATAATAACGTAATTTAGTAGTAAGATTTACTTCTCTTCGAGAAGCTAATAAAGCTACTTAACGGCCTATATATAGTTAGTATAAGGGACTAGCCTTAGTATGTCTATAAATAAGCGTTAATAATAGTATTAATAACTATATAAAGGAAAGGAACTTATAGGCGCCCCGGGTCCGGGGCGCGCGCCTTAGGGCGCGGGTTCCTATTACGTAATAACTATACGTAGGCCTAAGCTTATAGCTCGAGCCCGTAATATACCCCCCCGCTCTAAAGTTACCTAACCTAGGGGCCGCCCCGCGCCTAGCCCGCCTCCGGTATATAGACTACCTCGGCGTTACTAAGTAACCTAAGTAGCCCTATACCGCGCGTAGTTATCTTACTAACTAGTATTTATTAGCGACTAGACCGGCTCCGCGCTATGTCTAGACTTAGGGTATATAAATAATCCCGCTGCCCCCCTCCCTCCTTTATTCCTTTTCCCTCTTCCCTTACTAACGCTATTAGAACGTTAGTATATATAAGTTCTTCGTACCCGCCTTATACTTTCTCTACTACTATTACTCTTGACTTACTACTATCGCTTACCGCTACTTTATCTTCTTACTATATTTTACTTAGCTCTCTTAACCTCTTACTTTCGTAGCCGCCCTCGCTATATCCGCTACTACTACGAAGTTCTTCGTACCCGCTTTATACTTTCTCTACTACTATTACTCTCGACTTACTACTATCGCTTACTACTACTTTATCTTCTTACTATATTTTACTTAGCCCTCTTAACCTCTTACTTTCGTAGCCGCCCTCGCTATATCCGCTACTACTACGCCCCTACCCCCCCCTCCTTTACTACCTTATAAGCTTAGTAAGCTTACTAACCTCGCTATAAGCTAGTTTAGCGTAGAAAGTAATAGCTTTAATAAGGAGAGCGCTAGCCTTATTAAGAAAGTATATATATATATACTTTATATTATAAACCTTTTTAGTTTAAGTATAGCTAAATACTAGCGCGGTTATAGTAAAGCCTATCTTATATATAGGGACGCTAAGCGCTAGTATTTCTAGGAGAAGTACTTATTTACTAGCGATCCTTACTTTCGCTAGGCTATTTATAATATAGAGAAGCTAATATAAGAAAACCGCGCTATTATAACGCCGCGCTAGCTTAAGACTACTAACTAGCCTTACTAGCGCGCGGTTTTAATAGAGGCGTTTATAGAGGTTAAGAAGCGCTTTTTTACCTTACTAAAGGCTACCCGCTTTAACCTATATTAAGTTCGTAACGCGTATACCCCCGCGCTACCTCCTACTACTACCCTTAACGCCTCCCTCGCCGCCTTACCTACGCTTATTAACGCCTTACCTACGCCTTTTAATGCTTTTATCTTATCTATACTAGGGCTCTTACCTAAGATACTTAGCTATTATAGTAGTAATATAGCGCTATTTTAGTAAGCGCTTATATAGTAATAGCTATAATTTTAAAACTAACTTATTTCTAGGCTAAATAAGTTTTTTAGCTACTACTAAAAGTCTATACGCTACTAAGAGGACTTCTAACGCGAGATTATTTATAGCTAGCGCGAGGACTATAAGCGCGCTATAAAAATAAACGCTATATTTACTAGCGCTTTAGCTATTCTTACTAGTAACTACCCCCTACTTACTATTACCCCTACTTTTACCGCGCTTACTTTATATACTTTCTCGCTAGCTAGGTCGCCTACTAGTTTTATCTACTTTACTACTAATATACTTTCTTAAGTAGGCTTTTTTATCTTTAGCTTAGCTACTATCTCGCCCTTACTTATTACTAGCCCGTTCGCTAGCGCGGCCCTATTTATCTTTAGTATACTTCCGATATATACGCCCCCCGCTACTAACGCTACTAACGCTACCGCCGCCTAAGCCCCTAGCCGCTACTATAATACCCTATCCTACTAGCTTAACTATAAAAGTAAGGGGAAGCGTAAGTATAAGATAAAAGATAAGTTTTAGTTTAATAACGAAAAAGATAATAAGTAAAAATAGGGTAAGGATAGGTAAAATACTTAAGGAGCTTAGTTAAGGAAAGATTAAGTATAGCCCGGGTATTATAAATATATTTATATTTTTTATTAGTTTATTTATATTAGAGTAGATTTTTATTTAGAAGTATTTATTATAGCTAAACTACTACTAAGGGTTTTACTTTTAAAATTAAGCTTTTAATATTTAGGACTATTATAAACTTACGCGTTTCCTTATTATACTTCGTACTATATAAGCGCCTTAGTTTCCTATATACTTTTTAATAGTTCTTAAGTTAATATTACGTAGCTATACTATTTAACGAGAATATTTCGCTTCTACCCTTTCCCGCGCGCGTTTTTTACTATTAGAATCTCTTTAACCTTATACTTAGCGAGACCTAAGTTAGTATTAAAAAGCTAGAGGCTTAAGAAAGGGTTAAACGCTACTTACTTAACTTAATCGATATAGAAGGTAGTATAAATACTATATAGTATATCTAGCTTAATAGTAAGAAAGTATAGGATATTAATAACCTTATACTTAGCTATAAACGTATTAAGCTTTTAGTAAGGCTAGTTTATTTTAATATTTTTTAAGTCGAGCTATATATTATTACTAGCCTAAAAACGCTTAGCTAAGCGCCTTAAGGTATTTATAGTTTTCTATTTTTCTTTCTTTAAAACCTATTATTAAGTCTTATTACTTAAGTAATATCTTTTGCTATACCTTAATTTACTATAAGAATTACTATATCGTTAGTATTTAAGTATAAAGGTTATTTTATAAGTTTATCCTATAGTTAATTAGATAGTTTATTTTTTTCTAAGTTAACTTTAGGTTCTTAAAGCTAAGGTCTAAGGGCTATTACTATTAGTCTAGTCTTAACTACGCTATTAGGGTAGTACTACTTAATACTCTTAGTACTTAAAGTAGTAATTTAAACGTTACTTATCTTAAATTTAATTAGTATCTCGCTAAAGGGCAAAGAGTAATTAAATAATAATTCTATAGCTCTAATAAAGGGTATCCTTAGAATTACTAAGACTATAACTCTATTGGGAACTATTATTATTTTAATTAGTATCTAGATATTCTTAATATAGAAGTAAGTTTAAATATAGGATTTAATCGAGACTATATTATTCGTAAAGCTTATTATAAACGTAGGAGTCTTTAGAGAAGTAGTTTAAACTCTATAGGACTTTACGAAGCTCTTATAGATTTTATTTCCCTAGGACCCCGAGTTAACTAATACGTAAAGGACTTTATTTTCTATAAATCTAAGTTAAATTTAGATTTTAAGTATTTCCTACTAGAGGCTTAGAATTCTATTTTAATTATATTATAGCGACCTCCTAGGTTTATATAGCCTTACTATTTTTACTATAAGGGTTATATAATAATCGGTTACTTTATATAAATATTTATAAAAGTATTCTTTATTTTTTTTTCCTTTTATATTTAAATTACGGTTAAGCTTCTATATTAAATTAAAAGGTTTTCTTTCTTTTACTAAAAAGGTAAAGCCGAGATTATTTACTTACGTATCGAATATATATAATAAAGGCTTTTTAAGTTATTTCTTAACAAATAAGCTCTAGTTAAAAGATTTACCCCTAAGGATATAGTCTAGTTTAATCTTTATAACTATAAAATAGTAAAGCTAAAGAAAAAGCTAGATTAGCTATATACTAAGTTTAAAGTATATAAAGTACTTAGCTTATAAGTAGTATAGCTAGAAAGCATCTTAAGTAAAATCTATTTTAATATAAATATAAACTTACTATAGTAAGTAGCTTTAAACTTACTACTTAGCTAGTAGACTATAGACTTATAATTACTAGCTATTTTAGTTAATAGGGAAGAGGAATTTATAATTAAAGGAGTATTAGTAGCGTATTAAAAAGTTAACTGTAGTAATAAGCGCGCGAGAAAGGTTTTAGTAAAATAGATTAATTACGTAAACTTAATATAGGAGCCCTTTAAAAAGCTTAGAAACTTAGTAGCGCTAGTAGTATTCGAAATATAATAAAGGCTTATTAATATAAATAATAGCTTAAAGAAAGAAGTTACTTTTTTAAAGCTAATATATAAATTATAATAGGCTTATATTATAAAAAAGAGTATATAGAGGGAAATTAGCTCGTAAGCTTAGTTAATTTAGTATATAAAGGCGTAAATAAAACGCGCTATATTTATAGCGCTAGCTTAGTCTTAGCGGTAGCGCTTAAGAGCTAAAGACCCTTCCTTAAGCTCCGGGCTACTTTTAACTTACTTTTCTTCCTCTTTTATTTCCTCCTTTTTTATAAGTAAAAATATAGTAGCTTTAAGAGCTATAAGCTAGCGGTATAGGCCCTTAGCTTACTAAGCGAGGATAGGCCTAACGCCCGCCTCCTCGAGAGTAGTAATAGGGGTAGGGGTAGTAAGGGTAGCGGGCGCGGGGGTAAAGCCTTAATTAGTAAGAGTAAGATAGCCCGAAGGCTTAATAGCGCGTTTTAAAAAGTAAATAAGATAAATACTTATAAGTAAACTAAACTAATAAACTATAGTACTAGGAGGTAGTACGTAATAGTAGTCGCGGATACTAAGACTTAGCGCGCCTTCCCCTTACCCGCGCTTATATTTTTAAAAGCGTCTTACGCTTTAAAAACGCGGGTAAGGAAAGAGGCTACTTTAGTATACTTATACTATCTATTAGTATATATATAGTATAACCCGCTAGTAAGCTAGCTACCTTTTTCGAAATACGCGCGCTAGTTTATAGCGTAAGCGAAGTAAGGGGGGACTTACTTATCCCCTTCTTTATATACTTTAGCTTCTTTCTTTTTACTCTATTTAGCTCGTTAGTAAATATATAGGATACCTAGGAGTATAAGACGTACGGAGGGGTAGTTAAACGGGAACGTATTTATAGAGTTAGTAGGGGTCGCGGGGGTAAAAGTAAAGGCGGCCTTAGCCGTAGTAGTAAAGGTAGGGGTAGGCGGCGGGGTCTCTACTAAGAGTAAGTCGGCCGGATCGATAGTAAGCTTAGGCGCTATTTAGTATATAGTTAGCTTAATAAACCGCGTTTATAATAGTAAGAGAAGGACTTATAATAAGGTTATTATTACTACTATTACTATAAATAAATAGTTAGCTTCGAGATAGAGTAAAAAAAGGAGTAGAGGGCTATAGTAGTAAGCGCGGTACTTATATAATAATAGTAATAATAGTAATAAGTAGAAGAAAAAAAAAGAAATATAAAAAGAAAAAGAAGCCCCCTTTTAAAGCTAGGGTATAAGCTAGTAGTAAGCGCTAGCTAGCTAACGCGGAGTATTTATAATTATAATAGCTTAAATAGCTAGAGAATAATATTAAGCAGTTTAAGAGCAAGCTTATTATATAGAATTAAAATAGGAATAAAATAGTAGCAATTTATAATACTAAAGGCATTAGGCAGGGAAAAGAGTATATATAAAAAGTAAGCTTATAAAGACGCCCTTAATCGTATTTTTCTATCTTAGTTATATATATATCTTAATCTTCTTCCTTACCTTCCAGGTTATAGCTACCTATTTATTATTTCCTCGTAGCTAGTATTATTACCCTATTAAGTTCTTATCTTAATAAAGATCTCGATTTAAGACTATAAGGAATTAAGAAAATAACTAGGAAAGGCTATAGGTTTTACTACCTATCTAGATAGGTCTAACCCTTGTATTTTAATCTATATATATAAGACCTATATTATAAATCTATATAATATTAATATAGTAAATAGTCTTAAGACCTTATATAAAACTATATAGGTTATAGTTAGACCTTATAGTAACTACTATAGGCTTCTTAGTCTCTTAGCTTAATAAGCTTATTATAAGCTTTATAGGTTTTTAAAAGCTTCTTTTAACTATAAGGTAAATTATCTAATAAATAATAAGCTTAATAGCCCTAGCTTACGATATTAAGTATAAAGGGCTAGCCTTAGTACGTCTATAAATAAGCGTTAATAATAATATTAATAACTATACGGAGGGAAGGAACTTATAAGCGCCCTAGGTCTAGGGCGCGCGCCTTAGGCCGCGGGTTCCTATTACGTAATATCTATATATAGGCCTAAGCTTATAGCTCGAGTCCGTAATATACCCCCCCGCTCTTAGGTTACTTAACCTAGGGGCTACCCCGCGCCCGGCCCGTCTTTAGTATATAGACTACCTTAGCGTCGCTAGGTAACCTAGGTAGCCCTATACCGCGCGCGGTTATCCTACTAACTAGTATTTATTAGCGACTAAACTAGCTCCGCGCTATATCTAAACCTAGGGTATATAAATAGCTTTATCGCCCCCCTCCTTTCCTTATCTTTTTCCTTCTTTCCTTACTAACGCTATTAGAATATTAGTATACGTAAGCTTTCCTCGCCCGCT
This sequence comes from Hirsutella minnesotensis 3608, assembly GCA_000956045.1. Lineage (NCBI taxonomy): Eukaryota > Fungi > Ascomycota > Sordariomycetes > Hypocreales > Ophiocordycipitaceae > Hirsutella > Hirsutella minnesotensis. The sequence continues at coordinate 79,497 of KQ030518.1, read as the reverse complement.
TTATACCCTCCTTATTACTACCGCGCTCTCCTTACCGCTACTATTTACTACTACCTCGTTTTCTTACTATATTTTACCCGGCTTTCTTAACTACTTATTCTTATAGTTATCCTCGCTATATCCGCTACTACTACGCTCCCGCCTCCCCCCTTTCTACTACTATATTACGCTATTAGTACTTATATTATTAAAAGTAATAGTAATAATAACGAAAATAAAGGGCCTAAAGTACTCGCTTATATATATATACCTTACTTAGATAAGCTACGCTATAATAAGTTTACTAAATACCGCCTTAGTAGTAGTAATCCTTACTAGCGCTATCGCGATAAAAAGTATAAGTACTTCTAAAATAAATACTTATTTACTAAAGATCCGCGACTACGCTATACTATATATAATATAAAAGCCCTAGCGAAAGCTAATAAAGCTATTAATAAGCTTAGCTAAGCTAAAATAGCTACTTAACCCCGCTACTATACTATCTTAATAAAGGAGTTTTAAGCTATTACCCGCTACTTTACCTTACTACTAAAAGTAGCTCGCTACGCTCCCGCCCTTATTATAAATATATACGCCCCCCTATTTACTCTCGCTATTAATTATAACGCTACTTTTAACGCTTTTATCGTCGCCCCCCTAGCTATTATCCCCTCTTATAAAGAACTAGCTTTAGTACGTTTATATATAAGTATTAATAATAGTATTAATAACTATATAGAGGGAAGGAACTTATAAGCGCCCCAGGTCTAGAGCGCGCGCCTTAAAGCGCGGGTTTTTATTATATAATATCTATACGTAGGCCTAAGCTTATAGCTTAAGTCTATAATATACCCCCCCGCTCTTAGGTTACTTAACCTAGGGGCCGCCCCGCGCCTAGCTTACTTTTAGTATATAGACTACTTTAGTATCGCTAGGTAACTTAAGTAGGCCTATACTACGCGCGGTTATCTTACTAATTAGTATTTATTAGCGACTAAACTAGCTCCGCGCCGTGTCTAGACTTAAGGTATATAAATAGCTTTATCGCCCCCCTCCTTCCCTTATCTTTTTCCCTTTTTCCTTACTAATACTATTAAAACGTTAGTATATATAAGCTCTCCTTACTTACTTTATACCCTCCTTACCGCCGCTATACTTTTTTTACTACTACTATTTACTACTACCTTATCTTCTTACCGCGTTTTACCTAGCCCTCTTAATTACTTATCCTTATAACTATCCTTACTATATCCGCTACTACTACGCCCCTACCTCCCCCCCCTCTACTACCGCGTCGCGCTATTAGCGCTTATACTATCGAAAGTAATAGTAATAATAATAAAAGTAAGGGGCCTAAGGTACTCGCTTATATATATACGCTTTACTTAGATAAGCTATACTATAATAAGTTTACTAAATACCGCTTTAATAATAGTAATTCTTACTAGCGCTATTATAATAAAAAGTATAAGTATTTTTAAAATAAGTACTTATTTACTAGAGATTTATAATTATACTATACTATATATAATATAAAGGCCCTAGTAAAAGCTAATAAAGCTATTAATAAGCCTAGCTAGGCTAAAATAGCTACTTAACCCTACTACTATACTATCTTAATAAAGGAGTTCTAAGCTATTACCCGCTATTTTACCCTACTACTAGAGGTAGCTTACCGCGCGCCCGCTTTTATTATAAACGCGTATACCCCCTTATCCGCCCTTACTACTAACCGTAATACTACTTTTAACGCTGTTATTATTACCCCTTTAGTTATTATCCCCTCCGCTTTATCGCGCTATAGCTATAACCCGGCCTTACTTTAGTAAGCGCTTATATAGTAGTAGTTATAATTCTAGAACTAAGTCGCGACTTATTTAAATAAGTTTATTTACTATAATATAGAGTTAATAACGCGCTATATAGAAGCTATAGTATATTAAGAAGAGCTTTAGCGCTTAGTTTTAAAAAGCTAGGCTTAAGACTAAGCTTAAGCTTAAGAAGCTAACGCTACTTTCGCTAGCGCTCTAGCTATTCTCGCTAGTAACCGCCCCTTACTTACTATTATTCCTACCCTTATTATGTTTACTTTATATATATACTTACTAGTTAAAACGCTAGCTAGTCTCGCTTACTTTACTATTAATACGCTTTCCTAAGCTAGCCCGTTTAGTTTTAGTATTATTACTACCTTACTTATACCCACTACTAAGCTACTTACTAATATAGCTATATTTACTTTTAGTATACTTATAATACGCGCGCTCCCCGCTTTTACTCTTACTACTTACTAAAACCCTAGCCCTAGCTTTAATACCTTAACCCGCTAGCTTAATTTTAAAAGTAAGGAAAGTATAAGTATAGGATAAAGAATAAGTTCTAAACTAATAAGGAGGAGAATAATAAGTAAGAATAGGGTAAGGATAAGTAGGATACTTAAGGAGCTTAGCTAGGGAAAGATTAAGCGCGGCCTAAGTACTATAATTATATTTAAGTTTTTTATTAGTTTATTTATATTAAAGTAGAATTTTATTTAAAAGTATTCGCAATAGCTAAGCTATTACTAAGAGCCCCGCTTTTAAAATTAAGTTTTTAATATTTAAGATTATTATAGACTTATATATTTTCTTATTATACCTTATATTATATTAATACTTTAGTTATTTATATACTTTTTAATAACTCTTAAGTTAGTATAATATAGCTACGCTATTTAATAAAGATATTCTACTTTTACTATTTCTTACGCGTATTTTTAGTAGCTAAGATTTCCTTTACTTTATACTTAGCGAGACCTAAGTTAGTATTTATAAGCTAGAGTAAGGGGTTCGGCCTAAAGTCTACTAAATATTAACTTAAAAAAGAGTTAAATACTACTTACTTAACTTAATTAGTTAATATAGAAGGTAGAGTAAATACCGCGTAGTATATCTAGCTTAACGGTAAGAAGGTATAAGACGTTTATAACCTTATACTTAGCTATTAGCGCGTCGAGTTTCTAGTAAAGCTAGTTTATTTTAATATTTTTTATATTAAGCTATATATTATCCTTAGCTTAAAAGCGCTTAGCTAAGCGTTTTAAGGTATTTATAGTATCTTATTATCGCTATTACGCTTAGGTAATCGCGGCTTAAGTAATATTTATTTTCTTTTTAAAATACTATATAAAAGCTACTACTTTACCCTTTAAAAATATTAAGAATATAGAAATATCGCAGACTTATTAAATTAACTTAAAGTCGAATTTATAAAAAACTTAATTTAAACTTAAGCTTATAATAAATAAGTTACGATTATTTAATATAAGCTAGTAAGCTAGTAAGTAGCTAGCCTAGTCGAACTAAGAGAAGGAGACTATTATATATAGTACTACTTATACCTCTTAGTTTACTTTCTTTATTCTTTTATTAGTTTAGGGATAATAAGTTATAAAAAGTAGCTACTTAATGCTAACCTCCTTATAAAGCGTTAATTAAAATTAACTAACTTAATTCGTCCCGCGGTTAGAGATAATACTAGTTAAGAACCTATAAAAATACTACTAGTAGTTTTAAAACCTTCTCGCGTATACTTTAGCCTCTATAAATATTATTACCTTTAGTTATATATATACTTAAATAACTAGTTCGTAATAACTATTAAGTATTAGAGGCTACCTTTACTTATAGTAAGTAAGTTAGTTATAAAGTCTATAGACGGAGATTATACTTTAAAAATAATCCGCGATTAAAAGCGGTTATAGTAAGCTTTATTTTCGTTAGCGGTTAATATAGTTGCTATAGTAGTAGTAATTCTATATAAACCTTACTATATCTTAAAATATACCCTTTTAGTAGAATTCCTACTATAAAAGCTTAAATATTATATTTTTATTAAGGTACTTAGCTATTAGTAAGTTATATACTTTCTAAATAAATATTATTATTAAGAGTTTTTACTTTAAGATTTATATACGCTCTTAGAACTATAGTAAGCTATATATTAATAAGATATAGTTTATAATTTACTCTCTTATATTCGCTTAAAAGGGGAACTTATATTTATTCCTTAATAAAGCCCGGACTTTTTATATATATATCTTATTATAAGTAAGTATAGTTAACTAGAGTTCTTAAAGGTACGCGTCTTAGAATAAAGCTAGCGCTAACTTTAAAGTAAGCGCTATAGCTTTAGTAGTTTCCTAAATATAGTTTACTAAAGTAACTCCCTTTTACTTAATATTTATTAAAAGCGCCTTAACTACGCGGATTATAATTAGTAATATAACTATACTAACCCTAGTTACTTTATCTTTATAGTTTTACTCCTATCGAAATAAAATATCTAGCCGCTTAATTTAAGTACTAAGTTAGTATTAAAAATAGTAATTAAAAAGTAAAAGTATTTTTACTTAGTAAGGTTAGCGCTTAAATATTTCCTTTAGTATTATAAAGTACTCTAATAACTTATAGTTAATAAAAATAATAAATAACTTAGCTATACTTTATAGCTTAGCTAACTAAGCTTAGAAATAAGAAATAATAGTAAGGAGTTCTTTATTATAAATAGTATAGTTCTATTCTACTTACTAAAGCTTCTAAGAATAATACGCGACTAGGTTAGAGTATATTAACCTTATCTTCTTATAAAAAGTATTTACCTAAGGCCTCGCTAAAGTAGTCCCCTTCGATAACTATTTCCCGCTTTAAGTCTTACTATATAAAGATTAAGTATAATATAAATATAAGCTTAAGTATATTAAATACGGCTTAGTAACTAACTAACTAATTAAATAAAGTATTTCTTCTTATAAAGGTAACTAAGAGGGCCGTAATATTAGAAAACCGCGGGATAAACTTATAGTAAAAGTTAGTAAATCCTAAAAAGCTATAAACTCCCCGCGCGTAAGTAAGTAATTCTTAATTATAAATAGCTATAATCTTCGCCAGGTCTAGACGAATTTCTTTACTAATATAAATTATAAACCTAAGATACTTAACCTTTTTAATAATAAAGTTATATTTCTTAAGATTAAGGTATAGCCCGGCTTACTATAATTATAAGAATACCTCGCGAACCTTTCTTTAGTAATTCTTTCGCGAGCCGCTTAAGTAAATAAGTACGTTATCTAAATACGTAGTTATAAAGTCGCTTAAAATATCCCTTAAAAACTAATTAATATAATACTAGAAAGTAGCTAGCGCTTTTATAAAGCCGAAAAAGTAAATAAGATATTTAAAAAGCTTAAATTTTATATAAAAAGTAGTAAAATACTCTTACCCCTTAATAACGCGGAGTTTATAAAAAGTAGCGTAGATATTTACTTTTATAAATTACTTCGCTTTAGCTAAGCTATAAAGTATTTCCTTAATAAGTAAAAGCGGGTACTAGTCTTACTTAGTTACCTTATTAAGCGCTTAGTAGTTAATATAATATCTCTATTTACTATTAAGCTTCTTTACGAGTAAAACTAAAGCTATTACTAAGGAGGAACTCGCCTATATCTAGCCTTTATTTATTATATTTATAATTTACTTTTATACTTTAAGTAAGTACTCCTATAATATATTATAAAAAGGCCTATATAGTAATATTAAGAACGAGCTATTAAGATTCTATTATAAGCGGATATAGTAATTATAGCTCCCTTAGTATAATAGTAAAGTATTAGCTTACTCCTTATTAAAAAAGTCGTAGAATTACTTAATCTTTAGAAAGAGAGTTTTTAATTCTAATACTTTCGTTAGTATTATAATACCTAAGTATAGTATTAAAGTTATATCTTTTAAGCTTATCGCGATAAAGCTATAGTTTATTTTCCTCTTTACTTTTTACTAAACTTAAGCTATAAAGGTAGACTTAAGGATCGAGGCTATTAAGTACTTAATCCGCTATTAGTTAGTTACTTATATAACGAGGTCCCTTACTAAGTATACTACGAGCTCCCTTACTTTTATTTAAAGTATAATATCGTATTAAGCTATCTAAAGTATACTTAAGATAAAGTCTTAAGTTAAGCTAAAGATTATATATACTATAATATATAATTCCTAGCTATTTAGGTTAGCTATAAATTAAGCTATATAAGTAATTAAGGAGGACTTTTTAAACTTCCGCTCCTTTTTTTATTTTACTATTACTATAGTATATACTTACCTCCGCTTAGGTAGTAAAATATAAGTAAGCTAGTAATATTATATAAAAAATTTACTTATAATAACGTAATAGTTATAACCGCTATCCGCTTATATATTAGTAAACTTAGTAGAATTAATTAATATATAAATAAGAAAAGGACTTATATTTATATTCTTTATAATCTCTCGAAAGTATTTAGCTAACCCCCCGCTAGTTTACTTAACGCGCTATTTTATTTTTAATAAGAGACTTACTATAGGGGCGGCTTATTTCCTAGTTTAGTAGCTTCCTTTTCTAAAGCTTCTCTATTTTAAGTAACGTTAAGGACTTAAACTAAAGACTCTAAGGATAGTCTAGTAAATAGTAAGAGTTAGTAGTTTTTTACTATATAGCTCGTCCCGCTATAATATAAGTAATTCCTTTCCGCGTAGCGTATATAGATAATATCCTTACTTACCTACCGCACGCGTTATTACTATACGCGCTTACCTTAGTTAGCTTACCTAGCGCGAGGCGCCCTCGCTAGCTAAGAAGTAGTAAAGTTAACGCTTATTATTTATATATCCTCGTCCTATTATATAGTAAAAAAATAATAAACTTTCTTTTAGTATAACTTATTATTAAGCTAAAAAGACTCGATATTAACCGCGATAGCTTATATTTAGGTTAATACTATAAGGTAGTTATTTATTAAAATATCCCTCTTAATATAGTATTATTTAAGCTAAAGAGAAAGTACGCGCTAAAGCTATATAATTTTAATTTTATTTACTTACTAAGACCCTCTTAATAGCTTAAGCTTAACCTCGAAGTAAAATAAAAAGTTAAAAAAAAACTTAACTAACTATTAAGTAATATATTTTAACTCTATTATAGCTACTTACTAGCGATATAAGTCCGCGAATATTATATTAAAATACTAAAAGAAAGTATTAATATTAAAACGCTATTATATACTATATTTAAAGTATAAAGCTACCTTAGCTTATACTTTTATAAAGAGGTACTAGTAAAGGAATACCTATTAGTCTTACGCGCTATTAATAAATACTTAGTCCGACTAGAGCTTATATACTATTAGGGCTTTCTATATAGCGAAGAGGTCCTTATTGCTATCGAATAAAGCTCTTATTAAGAGTAGCTTTCGTTTTATTACTTAAAAAGCTAAAATTATCTCTTTTTATATAGTAATAAGCTAAAGTAGCTTCTCGCTTATTAAGCCGACTATTATAAGTATAGTAAACCTATCTACTAATATTATATAAGTCGATAATTATTAAATATAAAGGACTAGCCTTAGTATATTTATATATAAGCGTTAATAATAGTATTAATAACTATACGAAGAGAAGAAACTTATAAGCGCCCCGGGTCTAGGGCGCGCGCCTTAGGGCGCGGGTTCTTATTGCGTAATATCCATACGTAGGCCGGAGCTTATAGCTCGAGTCCGTAATACCTCTACCTTATCGCGCTATAGCTATAACCCGGCCTTACTTTAGTAAGCGCTTATATAGTAATAGCTATAATTTTAAAACTAAGTCGTAACTTATTTAAATAAGTTTATTTACTATAATATAGAGTTAATAACGCGCTATATAGAGGCTATAGCGTATTAAGAAAAGCTTTAGCGCTTAGTTTTAGAAAGCTAGGCTTAAGATTAAGCCTAGGCTTAAAAGGCTAACGCTACTTTCGCTAGCGCCTTAGCTATTCTCGCTAGTAACTACCCCTTACTTACTATCGCTTCTACCTTTACTACGTCCGCTTTATATATATACTCGCTAGCTAAAATACTAGCTAGTCTTACTTACTCTACTATTAGTATACCCTCTTAAGCTAGCTTATTTAGTTTTAATACTACTATTACCTTACTTACGCTTACTACTAAACTACTTACTAACGTAGCTATATCCGCCTTTAGTATACTTATAACGCGCGCGCCTCCTACTTCTACTTTTACTACTTACTAAAACCCTAGCCCTAGCCCCGATACCCTAACCCGCTAGCTTAATTTTAGAAGTAAGGAGAAGTATAAGTATAGGATAGAAAATAAGTTTTAAACTAACGAGGAAGAGAATAATAAGTAAGAGTAAGGTAAAAATAAGTAAAATACTTAAAGAGCTTAGCTAAGGAAGAATTAAGCGCGGCTTAAGCGCTATAATTATATTTAAGTTTTTTATTAGTATATTTATATTAGAATAGATTTTTATTTAGAAGTATTCGCTATAGCTAAGCTATTACTAAGAGCCCTACCTTTAGAATTAAGTTTTTAATATTTAAGACTATTATAGACTTATATATCTCCTAATTATACTTTATACTATGTTAATACTTTAGTTTTTTATATACTTTTTAATAGCTTTTAAGTTAGTATAACGTAGCTATACTATTTAATAAGGATATTCTACTTTTACTTTCTCTTACGCGCGTTTTTAGTAGCTAAGATCTCTTTTACTTTATACTTAGTAAGACCCGGGTTAGTATCCGCGAGCTAAAGTAAGGGGTTTAGCCTAGAGTTTACTAAAGATTAACTTAAGAGAGGGTTAAATACTACTTACTTAACTTAATTAATATAGAAAGTAAAGTAAATACCGCGTAGTATATCTAGCTTAATAGTAAAAGGGTATAAAATATTAATAACCTTATACTTAGCTATTAGTATATTAAGTTTTTAGTAAGGTTAGTTTATCTTAATATTTTTTATATTAAGCTATATATTATCCTTAGCTTAAAAGCGCTTAGCTAAGTATCGTAAGGCGTTTATAGCGTTTTATTATTACTACTATACTTAGGTAATTATAGCTTAAGTAATATCTATCCCTTTTTTAAGATATTATATAAAAGCTATTACTCTACCCTTTAAAAATATTAAGAATATAGAAATATTATAAACTTATTAAATTAACTTAAAGTTAAACCTATAAAAGACTTAGTTTAGGCTTAAGCTTATAATAAATAAGTCGCGATTATTTAATATAAGCTAGTAAGCTAGTAAGTAACTAGCTTAGTCGAACTAAGAAAAAGAAACTATTATATATAGTACTACTTATACCTCTTAGTTCGCCCTCTCTATCCTTTTATTAATTTAGGGATAGTAAGCTATAGAGAGGAGCTACTTAACGCTAACTTCTTTATAAAGTATTAACTAGAATTAGCTAACTTAATTCGTCCCGCGGTTAAAGATAACGCTAGTTAGAAACTTATAGAAACGCTACTAATAGTCCTAGAACCTCCTTATATATACCTCGGCTTTTATAAATATTATTACCTTAAGTTATATATACTTAAATAACTAGTTAGTAATAACTATTAAGTATTAAGAGTTACTTTCGCTTATAATAAGTAAGTTAGTTATATAATCTATAGAGATTATACTTTAAAAATAGTTTATAATTAAAAGTAGTTATAGTAAGCTTTATTTTCGTTAGTAGTTAATATAGTCGCTATAGTAGTAATAATTCTATATAAACCTCGCTATATCTTAGGATATACCCTCTTAATAAAATTCCTACTATAATAGCTTAAATATTATATTCTTACTAAGGTAGTTAGCTATTAGCGAGTTATATACTCTTTAGATAAAGATTATTATTAAGAGTTCTTACTTTAGGATTTATATATACCCCCGGAACTATAGTAAGCTATATACTAATAAAGTATAGTTTATAATTTACTTTCTTATATTTACCTAAGGGGGGAACTTATATTTATTTCCTAATAAAGCCCGGACTTTTTCTATATATATCTTATTATAAGTAAGCGTAGTCGACTAAAGCTACTAGAAGTACGCGTCCCGAAATAGAGCTAGCGCTACTTCTAAGGTAAGCGCTATAGCTTTAATAGTTTTCTAGATATAGTTTACTAAAGCGACTCCTTCTTACTTAATATTTATTAAAAGCGCCCTAACTATATAAATTATAATTAGTAATATAACTATACTAACCTTAGTTACTTTATTTTTATAGTCTTACTCCTATTAAAATAAGGTATCTAGCTACCTAGCTTAAGTACTAAGTTAGTATTAAAAGTAGTAATTATAAAGTAAAAGTATTTCCGCTTAGTAAGCTTAGCGCTTAAATATTTCCTTTAGTATTATAAAGTACTTTAATAACTTATAGTTAGTAAAAATAATAAATAGCTTAGCTATACTTTATAGCTTAGCTAATTAAGCCTAGAAATAGGAAATAATAGTAAAGAGTTTCTTATTATAAATAGTATAGTTTCGTTTTACTTACTAAAGCTTTTAGGAGTAATACGCGATTAGCTAAAGTACGCCGACCTTATTTTTTAATAAAAAGTATTTACTTAAGGCTTCGCTAAAGTAGTTTACTTTAATAACTATTTCCTACTTTAAGTTTTACTACGTAAAAATTAAGTATAATATAAATATAAGCTTAAGTATATCGAACGCGGCTTAGTAACTAACTAACTAGTCGAATAAAGTATTTCTTTTTATAAGGGCGACTAAAGGGGCTATAATATTAAAAAACCGTAGGATAAACTTATAGTAAAAGTTAGTAAATCTTAAGAAGCTATAAACTCCTTATATATAAGTAAGTAGTTCTTAGTTATAAATAGCCGCGATTTTCGCGGGGTTTAAATAAATCTCTCTACTAGTATAGATTATAAACCTAAGATACTTAACCTCCTTAATAAGAAAGTTATATTTCTCGAGGTTAAGGTATAGCCCGGCTTACTATAGTTATAAGAGTACCTCGCGAACCTTCCTTTAGTAGTCCTTTTATAAGCTACCTAAGTAAATAAGTACGTTATCTAAGTATATAGTTATAAAATCGCTTAGAATATTCCCTAAGGACTAATTAATATAATACTAAAAGGTAGCTAATACTTTTATAAAGCCGAAAAAGTAAATAAGGTATTTAAAAAGCCCGAATTTTATATAAAAAGTAGTAAAGTACTCCTACCCTTTAGTAACGCGAAGCTTATAAAAGGTAGCGCGGATATTTACTTTTATAAACTACTTTACCCTAGCTAAGCTATAAAGTATCTTTTTAATAAGTAAAAGTAAGTACTAATCTTACTTAGTAACCTTATTAAGCGCTTAGTAGTTAATATAAAATCTCTATTTACTATTAAGCTTCTTCGTAAGTAAGACTAGGGCTACTTATTAAAGCAGGTTATAGTAGAAGGTATATTAAAGGGTAGGAAAATAGCCTATTTAGGTAGGCTATAGTAGGCAGGAGAGCTCTATATAAAATAGAGGGAAAAATCACGATTAGAATAGTAGTCTTTACGTGTAAATTAGTTGAAAGATAAGTAAGTTATTAAGATATTTGTGTTAATAATCTATCTAAACTATCTAGGGAGAAGCGTCTATACTTATAGCTAAATATCTTAAGAACTAGGCTACTTACAGGTCCGGGAGGACTAGTATATAAAAGCGCTAAAAAAGTAGGTACTAGGTATATTATTAGTTAATTTTTTTATATCTCTATTTCCGAGTTATTTAACTTTATATCGTTAAGGTTCGCGCGGAAGTAGCCTATACGGTCTAACTATATAACTATTCTACTCGTATTACCTAACCTAGAAGATACTACTACTTACCGTAATTTAGCTATATACTTCCTAAATAGGAACTAGTATATATAGTATAGAGTAAACGACGCTAATTTTTCCTAGATATTTTATAACCCTAATATATAACCCTAACCCTAGTAAATCTAGGTTTAAATGTTAAAAGTCCGTATTATAAGTTCTTATATAGCTAAGAGGATTAGGAAAGATATATATCTATAGAGAAGCTTTTTATAGAAAATTTATAGTATGCTTATATAAGCATATATTTCTATACTACTACTAAGGAGGAACTCGCCTATATCTAGCCCTTATATATTATATTTATAATTTACTTTCGTACTTTAAGTAAGTACTCTTATAGTATATTATAAAGGGGTTCGTATAGTAATATTAAAAACGAGCTATTAAGATTCTACTATAAGCGGATATAGTAGTTATAGCTCCCTTAGTATAGCGGTAAGGCGTTAGCCTATTCCTTATTAAAAAAGTCGTAGAATTACTTAACTTTTAAAAAGAGAGTCTTTAGTTTTAGTACTTTCGTTAGTATTATAATACCTAAGCGTAGTATTAAGGTTATATCCTTTAAGCTTATCGCGATAAAGCTATAGTTTATTTTCTTCTTTACCTCTCGCTAGACTTAGGCTATAAAGGTAGACCTAAGGATTAAAGCTATTAAGTACTTAATTTACTATTACTTAGTTACCTATATAATAAAGTCCCTTACTAAGTATACTATAAGCTCTCTTACTTTTATCTAGAGTATAATATTATATTAAGCTATTTAAAATATACCTAAGATAAGGTCCTAGGTTAAGCTAGGGATTATATATACTATAATAAGTAATTCCTAGCTATTTAGGTTAGCTATAAACTAAGCTATATAAGTAATCGAAGAGGACTTCTTAAACCAGTACTCTTTCCCCCATTTTACTATTACAGCGGTATATACTTACCTCTACTTAAGTAGTAAAATATAAGTAAGCTAGTAATATTATATAAAAAATTTACTTATAGTAGCGTAGTAGTTATAACTACTATCCGCTTACGTATTAATAAACTTAGTAGAATTAACTAATATAGGAATAAGGAAGGGACTTATATTTATATTTCTTATAATTTTTTAAAAGTATTTAGCTAACCCCCTATTAGTTTACTTAATACGCTATCCCGCTCTTAATAAGAGACTTACTATAAAAGTAGCTTATTTCCTAGCTTAGTAGCTTTTTCCTCTAAGGCTTCTCTATCTTAAGTAATATCGAGGATTTAGACTAAGGACCCTAGGGATAGTTTAGTAAATAGTAAGAGTTAGTAATTCTTTACTATATAGCTCGTCCCGCTATAACGTAAGTAACTCCCGTTTATATAGCGTATATAGATAACGTTCTTACTTACTTACCGCGTACGTTATCGCTATACGCGCTTACCTTAATTAGCTTACTTAGCGCGAGGCGCCCTTACTAGCTAGGAAGTAATAGAGTTAACGCTTATTATTTATATATTCTTATCCCGCGGTATAGTAAGGAGATAGTAAACCTTCTTCTAGTATAACTTATTATTAAGCTAGAAAAACTTAATATTAACTATAATAGCCTATATTTAAGTTAATACCGTAAGGTAGTTATCTATCGGGATATTCCTCCTAATATAATATTATTTAAGCTAAGAAGAGAGTACGCGCTAGAGCTATATAATCTTAATCTTAGCTACTTACTAAGTGTAGAGATATATGCTTATATAAGCATACTATAAATTTCCTATAAAAAAGCTTCTCTATAGATATATATCTTTCCCGATCCTCTTAGCTATATAAGAACTTATAATACGGACTTTTAACCTTTAAACCTAGATTTATTAGGGTTAGGGTTATATATTAGGGTTATAAAGTATCTAGGAAAAATTAGCGTCTTTTACTCTATACTATATATATTATTTCCTATTTAGGAAATACACGGCTAAATTACGGCAAGTGGCGGCATCTTCTAGGTTAGGCAATACGAGTGGAATGGTCATGTGGTCAGACCGCACAGACCACTTCCGCGCGAACCTTAATAACGTAAAGTCAAATATCTCGGAAACAGAGATACTGAAAAATCAACCAATAATATGCCTAGAACCCACCTTTTTGGCGCTTTCACATGCCGGTCTTTCCGGACCCGTAAGTAGCCTAGTTCTCAAGATATTCAGCTATAAGTATGGACGCTTCTCCCTGGATAGTTCAGATAGATCATTAACACAGACATCTCAAAAACTCACTCATCTTTTAACCAATTCATACGTGAAGACCACCATTCTGATCGTAATTTTTCCCTCTATTTTACACACATCTATCCTACCTACAATAGCCTACCCAAATAGGCTATTCTCCTGCCCTTCAACATACCTTCCACTGTGACCTGCTTTTACACTAAGACCTTCTTAATAGCTTAAGCTTAACCTCGAAGTAGAGTAAAAAGTTAGAAAAAGACTTAGCTAACTATTAAGCGATATACTCTAACTCTATTATAGCTACTTACTAGCGATACGGGTCTATAAATATTATATTAAAATACTAAAAGAAGGTATTAGTATTAAAACCTTATTATACGCTATATTCGAAGTATAGGGCTACTTTAGTTTATACCTTTATAGAAAAGTACTAGTAAAGGAATACTTATTAATCTTACGCGCTACTAATAAATACTTAGTTTAATTAAAGCTTATACGCTATTAAGGCCTTTTATATAGCGAAGAGGTTTTTATCGCTATCGAACGGGGCTCCTATTAGGAGTAGCTTCTATTTTATTACTTAAAGAGCTAAGATTATCTCCCTTTATATAGCGACGAGCTAGAGTAGCTCCTCGCTTATTAAGCTAGCTATTATAAGCGTAGCGAACCCGTCTACCGATATTATATAAGTCGATAGTTATTAAATATAAAAGACTAGCCTTAGTATATCTATAAATAAGCGTTAGTAATAGTATTAATAACTATACGGAGGGAAGGAACTTATAGGCGCCCTAGGTTTAGGGCGCGCGCCTTAGGGCGCGGGTTCCTATTACGTAATATCTATACGCAAGCCCGAGCTTATAGCTCGAGTTTGTAATAGCTACGAAAGAATATAAGTAGTTAACTATAAATAGAGTTATAAATAGAACTATTAAAAGAAAGAAGGAAAGGGAGTAGAAAGCTCCCTCCTAGCTAGCTAAATACCTTACGTATAGGAGGACTAATAAGTTATGCCGCCTCCTACCTATTTCTTCTAGCTACGACTAGTTATAAACTAATTTATAATACTCGAAAGGGTATAGGTATAGTCTATAGTATAAGTATATTAATCTATAAAGGAGAGAGAGCTATCTTATATATATAGCTTTATAATTAAAGGGGGGTCCTACCCGCGTACTAGCTTACGTAATAAGCTTAAGCAAGCCCAAGCTCCTACTAGGTTAAAGACCTTATAATAACGCTTTTATATTAGCGCGTTTAACTTAAGAAGAGGAGCTAAATAAGGCTTACTATATAAGGGATATCCCTTTTTATTAGCTTTAGCTTTTATAATAATATTTACTTCTAAATACTACCTACCTACCTTATATACGTATATATAATTAGTTATAGAACCCTAATAAATATCTATATATGCCTCTAAAAATAGTATTATATATTATATATTATAAGTTATTTTACTATAATATAAACGCCGGCGAGGTTATTAGTAAAAGCTAAGTACTATAATCTTATGTTATAATTATAGTAATTCTCGATTTTATATTTATGCGATGTTTTATGCCCTTGTAATAACTATATATAAATAGGTGTACTGTAAATTGGATACTTTAACCGTAGTCGACCGTCCCGCAGCACCGATCGAGATACTGCCTCCTATGCTAAGAGACTAGGAAAGCTGGATATAGTTAAGGAAGGATCGTAGTAATATAAAAAGCCGACTGCATAGCAGAAAATGCATCCTGGTTACCAGCTAAAACTTTCCTCGACAAAGTCCACGTGCCCTATCTCCTGGACATTCCTTACAGCCTGCCTGGCATCATCAGCGAGGCCTCCCGGCCCACACACCGTAACACACATAGAGCCAATTTGCTGGTTCATCTCTTTGCTAAGGATGGCCGAAACGTCTGGCCTACCCCAAAACACACCAACTTCAGGCTCTGCAAGGTTCTCAGTAACATTTCCCCCATCCTGGGTAATGAATACTCTCAAATCAAATACATGGACATCCTTGGACATCCGCAAAAGGGGACCCAGCCATGTTGCCGCCCACTGGAAGTGATCCGCTCTCCGAATAACCCACAGCAAGACGACACGACGAGTTGCTACCGTTCCGTCTTCGTAGCCTTTGAGGAGGTGCCGAACGTAGGAAAGCTGATGAGTGATGCCACTGGATCCTGCAAGCAGAACAACGTGGCCGTAAGAATCAAGACTTTGATGGCCGCCGTATGGACCTTCCAGAAAAGCCTTTATCCTGCTGGGACCACCTCCTGTGGACTCTTTCTGTTGAGCAAAGTTGAGGAGCTTTCTTGTGAAGCCTGCCTTTGCATGTATCAAAAAGGACACCTCGGTTACTCCACACCCCCCCTGTCTGTTCGTTCCAGGGCGGCCTAGAGCTCCGGTCTCTAATTGTGAAAGCGTCGGCTCCGTTACACCCATTCTCTCCTCGGCATAGGCAATAGAGAACGGATGCGACTCCCATATATTAAGCTGGGGTAACCGTAAATAAGCGTGCATGCCTGGCCTTATCTTTACGCAGCCTGGAAGATGGAGAGTGACTCGACAGGCGTCCCCTGGTAATGTCGAAACATATGCCTCCGTAAGGCCCCGAATCGTGAAACTGTGTCGGATTACCCAGACAATTCGAAGGAACCGTTCGGTCGTCCATATAGCTGCTGCAGCCATGACATAAGGCGCCGCAGGCAGGTGAGGTATATTGCAATGAAGATACAGTCCAAGAAGAAACACAACAGCAAGTATGTTATGAATGGTTAAAAAGGTTTCGTAGAATGCATGTCGAATAAATCCAGGGCTGAGGATTGCAAGTAGAGCGGCAGCTGCCACCGCGATCCCACCCCAAGTCATGAAAGGTTCTGTCAGGTCGATTAAGATATGATCCCACCTCAAGCTGGCAGCTTGCGACACCGCCCAGGATGCAGTATGAATGATAGACTGGATCACTATCACCCTTCCAATCCATCGATGCAGTAAGTTGTAGGTATCGAAGCTAATTTTTAGCCACGGGATGAGAGGGTTGTTTCGGCCGGCAAAGAGCACTAAGGGTATGGTGTTCGTTACAGCAAGAATGCCAGACCGGCCGCGGAGTTCCGCCAGTACGGCGTATCTGCTTGCAACACCGTAATCTAACATTGCGCAATACGCAAAATTGCTTAAAATGTATAAGCATATTAGGACGGATTGAAGCCTTGTCGGTAAATTGCCGACGCTGATAGATAAAAACTGGAAGTTTTGGCTATGTCTTTTCTTCCCAATCGGCGCATAGATGATATGCGATTTTAGTTTCGGCCACCAGGAGGACTGATTCCGGGCGAAATAGACCTGTTGGTGTGCATCCGCTCGCATAGCTAGCATATGGCGAATGTGGGCTGAGATAAGTTGTTGTAACCTAAAGATGACGATAACCATCCCACAGAGTCCTAACGTGCCAAGTAGTACCGCCTGGATGGTGAAATCTGCTTGAATGCGCACACCATGCAGCCCAACAGTGTACGGCGCGATATTGTTCGCGCTGTTTACTGCAGTGGCGATGGTGGGTGATGAAACGCCGTCGCGGCTCGGCCGTGAGGTATTGTCGTTATAAGGATCCAGTTCAGCAGCCATAGCTCATTTAAAAATCATAGATGAAAGAATATAGCAAGTCCGTGCAGTGAAAATCTGATACTTAGAGGACTGGAAAGAATGCTTGCGCTGGTAGTGCTGGGTTCTGCTGCAAAAGACTTTAAGTAGGTCAATTTGGTCATGTCGATGCTGTCAAGATGGGGTGCTTAAATGCTGCTTTTCACCCACTGATAAATTAGGCGTGACCTCTTTTCGAATGTCGTCTGCGCGGAGAAACAGAGAGATCTCTGCTGAACAGGTCTTCTTTCTGCTTGCAGTACTTCTCCGGTTCCATAATTTTTGCTTCCTACAAGGTCCTTGTTGTGAAAGCTTGATGCTTCTTGACCAGGAATGCGGGTGGATTCGTGAAATAAAGTCTCTAAGAGCATGTAACGGATCTCCGCCCAACCGCAACTCTCCCGTCCTAAAAAGAAAAAAATGGAGATTTTGGGCAACATCTTAAATGTGTTGTGGGAGACAATGCACTCTAGTAACTGCACAAGAGTACGTTTGGGTTCTTGCGTGTATGGCTGGCAACCTGCGGGGCGGTACCCGCCAGCAGGACAAACATCGCGATTGTCGGTGAGCGGATGACGGAGCTGAAGCTCCTGGATTTTGATTAACCTAGATCGTTTATCTCAGGCGGATTATTGCACTCTCTCTGCATAAATCGAGCTGTGATGCCTCAACATAGATTCTCCCAAGGCTGGGCTTATAAGACATCCTGTACACGTTGTATTCATGAACAGCAGCCTGACAACATCTGGCTAGCTTCATAGATACTTTTCAGAGATGCTTATTCTTGTGTGGAGTATTTTTAGCACCAAAATATGTGATGTATTTTATGTTCCCGTAGTGCCGAGAGGAGCATTGTAGTCTCCGGACTTTCGGGTAGAGAGGTGAGAATGAAAAACGAAAGCAAACCGAGTCACGCCGCGAGTGGGTGCCCCACTCGCAGCTGCTCGTCAACCTGACAATTGCGATTGAGTTCAAGCATACTAAACCCGGCGGTGGTTTCATGTCAACGAAAATCACTAAAGAGCACACTTCGCAGAGTTTCATTGTCACACAAAGTGATTGTATGCCGTAACCAAGCGGAGATAACATGGAATAGTACAATTGACGTGGATAACAGCGTTGGGGGCTTTGCCAGCTACCTGGAGATTTGTCGAATTCTTAGTAGCTATATATCCACAATGATCACCGCGACCTTGAAGTGTTCAGGGGTCTCTCACACTTAACAGCAAGGCAGACCCTATCTAACACCCCTTAATCCGACGTAATCTCGAGTCGTCTGCAAAACGGGTGGGAAGGCTGATACGGCTAAGTTTCTCGGAGATGCTATCCTAGAACTAGCCTGGAATGGACCATTCATTGCGTTCTGTTTCTTTCGACCAAGAAATTAGTTCAGCGTGTGTGGGAGGAGCTCGAGAGCTTTTCCTTTCAATAGAGTTCAATACAAAGCGACCAGGCAAAGCCGTGTTCGGCATCCGACTTTGATCTTGAATTGTGCTGCAGCTAAAGACTGCCGTTCTGGAGTGGACAAATAACCGAGGCAATTATGGAGTACACATATCCCTTAAAATTTTAGATTTACATATCGGTTATTATGGTTATGATAGAAAGAAGAAATGTAATGCTATCTTCTTTATTTCATTTCTCAGTATTATACATATATTTATTACATATTATCTACCCGTATAGCTGTAGTAATATTACCTAACTTTAACCTCTTCCCTTGGTTTAAAAGCCTTGTGTAACGCGGAGCGTAAGGGGTATGCCCCTATGGATCGAAGAGATCTCTCGGGTCCGGGCAGACGAATCCGGGCAGACGAATCTGGGCAGGCGGTTCTAGGTAGACGGATCCGGGCAGACGGATCCGGGCAGGCAAGAATAACGGACATAAATTCGAATTCGCTCACTCTTGTTTGCCAAGATCCGCTGGTCCTACTTGCCTGAATCGCTCTCATATTGTCTACCCGGATCCGTCTGATCTGGCCTGCTCTGACATGTCTGCCCGGATCCGATAGTCCTATACCGTAGTGAGACACCCTTATCCACCGTTTGTTCCGCCCCACTTTACTAGTACGAGTAAGAAAATGAGGTGAGGAAACTCCGAAACCCCCACTCCTAGTTTCCCCTGATTTCAATGAAACACGGTGCGGTCCGCGAGCGACAGGGGTAACAAAAGGTAGATTGAAGTGGCGGCGGGGTGCACTAATGTGGCTAGCCATAGACATACTAGACCGCTGTTCTAGGCGATGTACGGAGGTTGGGCACTAAAGTATTCAGACCAGCTTAGGTCACTCGGATTACATAACACCGTGCAGCACAATACAGTATTGTATCCACATGCCCTGCCTAATTAGGCAATTCGTCCTCTTTAACGTCTTGCCGTCAGTTGGTCACTTGGGGTTTATGACGTTATCCCTATTGCCAACCTTCCTCAACGCCTTCTTCCACAGCTTCTATAAGAGCTTCCAGGCCAGGCAGAATCGGATTCGATTGGCTCAAAAGAAACTCAATCTCATCATATAGCTCTTCCCTTTGCTGGTTGGTTAGATCAGGCGGATCGCTGCCTTCTTCATATAGATTATTTCCATATAAATAGAGCACCCATTGGATGTTGCCGGGTATTCTTTCCACAAGCCGTTGTAGCTTCTCTTGCGGGAACAATGCCCAAGCTTTCTTCCACGTATTAATAAGCGTTGCCCTTGACGTAATCTTCTTCTTTGATGTGATGCATTTGAGCATGAACCATGCAAGCTCAATTGGTGATAGGTCCGGCGAATTAGGTGGCCAATTGACCGTTTTAAACCCCTTTTGATGCCAAAGCTCTCTATTGCGCCGTTGTGCATGTGAAGCCGTCCCTCCATACAAATTACTAGGGAAAGAGCTTTTCAAGCTGTAGAGTGAAGAAACGGTGCGAAAACCGGGGAAAACTGATTTGCACGGTGTTATGTAATCCGAGTGACCTAAGCTGGTCTGAATACTTTAGTGCCCAACCTCCGTAGGAGAGGGTTGAATACATCGTTTCCTATACACCGTTTCCTGCGGAACACATTGAGCCCATTCCATAGAATGACTAGCCCTAATGAAATCATAGTATGGCAAGTTAGTGTAAAGTGCACCTGTTTACAGCAAGACAGGAGCTTTAGATTCCTTTTTTTGTAGCGATTATAACAAAAAGCAGAAGAGAAATGTACTTTGCTACTTCTCTCTCAACTTGAATCAGTCTGTATTGCAGTAAGCATATTTAAGAAAGGAGCTCCAAAACATAGTGCAGCCCATGAGCAGCAAGAAAGAATTCCCCACTGGTTCCTTTCGTTATTTACTTATTCACATCGGATTACTTGCTCTTGTCCGGATCTAGGCTACTTTCTCACCATCGTCTGAAAACAGGTCAGATACTCCAGCAGATGTGTCGGAACTCAAAGATATATTCCAAATAACATTTATAGGGTAGGAATGAATAATGAATGGTTAGTCGATCTAGACCCTTGATCGCTCCTGCTGCCAGTAGTTTCGATGGCCAAATGTAACAATTATTATACGAAAGCGTCCGGTCATAAAAGGATCACCGAGGGTGAAGCGGGTCTCCATGCGTGACAAAAATGTACCTCGGCTTTGTAGAAACACAAATAGATGGCAATATGCAATGTAGGAGGAAATGACATTTAGTTCGGGGCGAGGTAAGATTCGCCTGCTGAAGCTCATCTCTGAAATGTACAATAAGCTCACTCGTAACCTAAATCTACAATGTACAGTACAAATTCACAGAATCTTTTCTAATTATCGACACACGATACAGAATGGAAACTATTCCTGTGACTGCTTTGATAGCATGCTGAATCCGGCATCGGGCTTCTGGACCGTGCTACAAGCGTGAAGACTTGGTTCTTAATTATTTCCTGTTGCCTGACTCTGGAACATCCTTAGCATGTATGGCGAAAGTATGATAACTCACTCTAGTGGACTGCAACCGGCAGTTGGTTAATGTTAGTAAATTATGATCGATTTCAAGAACGCTTTTTATGTTACCCGTGGTTCAACTCTTTGCTAAACGCTTTAAGACAATATTAAGGCTATAGGGATTTTCCGTTCTCGGCTATTATTATACATAAATAAAATGCCCCTTGCTTGTATACGGTCCTAGCATGTTAGGTAGCTTGGGACCTTAATATATATAAAGAGTATTGCTAATCGTACAGTAGAAAATCTCTAATCGAACAGTAAACCCACATTTTGCCTATTCGAGCCCGCACCAGGCCGCGCCAGCCAAATTGGCTGTGTAGCCCTGGGTATCTAAGGCATCTCCTAAAGTTGTATTTCTGCTGCCGCCGCTGCCGCCGCTGCCTCCGCTGCTATTGCCGCTACTGCTACTACTACCTAGCACGCCTCTATCTACTTCGAAATGCGTTTTTTAAGCAAATTAGGCCGTAGCCTAGCTAGCTAGCTGGCCTTAAATCTGTAGAAATACTAGTAAGTGTGATTGCCCCTGGCTGGCTGGCTGGCCTTGGATTGACCCTATTGTGCCCGTTGTGACGCAATCGTGACTTTAGGGAATCCCTTTGGTACCCAGGGCTACACAGCCAATTTGGCTGGCGCGGCCTGGCGCGGGCTAGAATAGGCAAATTGTGGGTTTTACTGTTCGATTAGAGATTTTCTACTGTACGATTAGCAATACTCTATATAAATATTATTAATTTATATACGTTCTTAACGTGATTACCCTAAGCTTGATTGCCGTAGCATAATAGCACAAAAGCTTCTATATATACATAAGAAAGGGGAGAAAAAGCGAGGGGGCTTCACCCCTTTAGGCTGGTTTCTCGACGCGATTTGCTTAATTTCCTCGCATTACTCGCCCTCCTCTTTTATCGCGACTTAGCAGCGTTCGATTCCCATCTGTAGTGCAGAGAACAATTAGATCGCAGTATGGAAACTAAACTCTTACAAACTGAGGCTCGTTCCTTTTAACGAGCCCCTCTAACCATGTCCGACGTTAAGCCTTAATATAAGGGAAAGGAAACTGCAGAGTATGATCTTGGATTGCACGTTGCTAGACTACAGGAGTTGATTCTAGGCTCGATTCGCGGTTAGGACCTAGCACTATCTTGCTCCTAATCTTGGTTCTTGACTTCTTATTGCTTAGTATGCTTCGGACATAATCCAATATCGTTTATTGTCGGGATGAGAAACCTAACCTGCGTGTCGCTAGGCTGTGGATTCCCGTCGTCGCTAAAGGGATTGAGGGGAGAAGAATCCCCTCTAAAGTCTTCTTTACTTATAAGCACTTTAGTACGAAGGTTTGCGTATAGAAGAAATTAGACCGCCGTAGGTAGCAAGGGGGCCCGGCTACCGTGCGGCTTATATATACGTACGCACGAAAGGTCTTAATTGCCTAATTAGAAAGCTATTCGTTAGCTATTTCCTCTTAATTAGATTTATTAATTCGGTTAATAATAACGGAATCCGGCTTTATAAGTAGAGCTTTAATCTCCTTATAAAGAGCCTTTCGTGCTTAATTAATTAATTTAGGCAGGCTAGAACTTTCTTTATAGTAAGTACTATAATAGTTCGGCTATAAGGAATATAGGTAGTCGACCGTAGAAAGGAGGTATTAATAGAACTAAGGAAGGAGGGAGGAAAGGGAACGTAAGGCTCCCTCCTAGCTAGCTAAATACCCTACGTATAGGAGGACTAATAAGTTATACCGCTTCTTACCTATCTTTTTCTATAGCTATAACTAGTTATAGACTAATCTATAATATAGCTCCCTCCTTTATTTAGTAAAGGAAGTAGAGCGCAAGACGTATAATAATATATATTACGCTAGAAAAACACTATAAGAACCTCCTTAGTATGCCTCCGAAGAGAGTATCGTACGACGGGTAACCTTTCTCTAGGTAGACTCTATTAACTCGGAGTTATAGTACTTCTTAAAGTAAATATAATGTTAAGTAGTTTGAGAGTAGGCTTGTTATATAAAATTAGAAAATAATAGCAATTTGCGATACTTAAAGCATCGGGCAGGGAAAAGAGTACACGCAAAAAAGCAAGCTTATAAAGACGCCCTTATTCTTATTTTTCTATCTTAGTCGTATACGTATTTAATCTTCTTTCTTATTTCTAACCTTTCCTCTATCTTTTAGCTACCTATTTATTATTTCCTAGTAGCTAGTATTATTACCCTATTAAATTCCTATCTTAATAAGGATCTCGATTTATATTAATATATATACTATATTAAGACTATAAAATCCTTAGAAAAAAGCTTCCCTATATAGATAATATTTTTAATATTATCTCTCTATCCTTATAACTATAAAACTATACTTAACCCGTTTTTTTAATATATAATATTATCCTTCTTAGGGTTAGGGTTATATATTAGGGTTATATAATATCTAGATAAAATTAATATATTTTTCTCTATATTATATAGATTATTTCCTATTTAAGAAAAGTAAGTCTTAAACTTAAAATTAAAGATTAAAAAGATATAGTAAAAGTATAAAATAAGGTTTATAGTAATATACGTATACTTTATAGCTACTACTAAACCTTATTACTATAACGTAGAATTTAACTTTAATTAAGCGATAGAAATACTACCTAAAAATCCCTTATATATAGTATTTTTAGCGCTTTAATATATAAGTCTTTACGACTATAAATATTACCTAGTTTCTAAAATATTTAACATAAGTAAAGGTAATTCCCCTTAGGAAGTTAAGACAGGTAAATAAGTATAATTACGCTTTTCTCTCTTAATCTTAATTTAATATTTATATACTATATATTATAATAAACCTTAAAAGTTAAGCTACTTAGCTAATAGCCTACCCTATACTATATAAATATACCCTATACTATATCTTCTACTATAACCTATATTAATAAAATATTACTTATTCTAAATTTAATTAGTATTTCTTTAAAAAGTAAAAATTAATTAAATAATAATTTTATAGCTTTAATAAAAAGCATTTTTAAAATTATTAAAATATTAATTTTATTAAAAGCTAT
>KQ030518.1:32450-47031 GCA_000956045.1 Hirsutella minnesotensis 3608 | reverse complement strand
ATATTATTAAGAAATAAAAGTATTTTACTACTTTTATATAAAGTTTAAGTTATTTAAATATTTTATTTACCTTTTTAGCTTTATAAATATACTAGCTATATTTTAATAATAAATTAATTAATCCTTAAGGGAGATTTTAAAAAACTTCGTAACTATATATTTAAATAATATACTTATTTATTTAAGTAGTTTATAGAAAAACTACTAAAAAAAGGTTTATAATATACTTTCGTAGCTATAATAAGCTAGGTTATACTTTAATCTTAAGAAAATAACTTTATTATTAAAAAAGTTAAGTACTTTAAGTTTATAGTCTATACTAGTTAAGAAATTTACTTAGACTTTATAAAAATTATAGCTATTCGTAATTAGAAACTACTTATCCGCGCTAAGGGTATCTATAGCTTCTTAGGATTTACTAACTTTTATTACGAATTTATCTTATAGTTCTTAAATATAATAGCTTTTTAATAGCCCTTATAATAAAGAATACTCCCTTTAATTAAATAAATAAGTACTAAGCTACGTTTAACGCGCTTAAGCTAGCGTTTATATTATACTTAATCTTTATATAATAAAACTTAAAGTAAATAATAGTTATTAAAGTAAACTACTTAAGCGAAGCTTTAAGTAAGTACTTATTATAAAAAGATAAAGCTAGTATACTTTAGCTAGTTATATACTACTTTTAGAAATTTTAGTAAGCTAAAAAGAATTATATAATTTATAATAAAAAGCTATTTACTATTATTTCCTATCTTTAGGCTTAGTTAGCTAAGTTATAGAGCGTAGCTAAGCTATTTATTATTCTTATTAACTATAAGTTATTAAAATACTTTATAATACTAAAGGAGATATTTAAGCGCTAGGCCCGCTAAGTAGAGATATTCGCGCTTTTTAATTACTACTTTTAATACTAATTTAGGTTTTAAGTAAAGTAGCTAAATATAAGGCCTAGCTTTAAATACGTAAGGGGGTGTACGTAACGCCCCCGTATGCGAGTATATTTAGCTTAAAAAGAGGGGCCGAATAGGTCCCGATACGAGGGGGATTCTCCCTCTTATACGCTTTAGCTTTTCTTAGTAATTAGACTCTACCTTTACTTCTTAACGCTACCTACTTACCCTATATATATATATATAATCGGTTATAAAACTATTATAATTTCTAAAGCTTCCCTTATAAGTACTTAGCGTTATAACTTCTTACGGCTTACTTAAGGTTAGCTAGGCGCCCTTAGAAAGTAACCCTAGAACGCCCTAGGTTAGGACTATTTCCTTATTAGAGTTAACCCCTTTACTAATAAACTCTCGGGCGGAATTATAGGACTAGGGGGATAGTAAGAGAATTCCCCCTTAGCGTAGAGAAATAATACGCTAGAGTTCCGGGCTATTATCGGTATAAAATTAATAAGCTCTCCAGGCCTTATACTATAGGATTAAGTAATTAAAAGAATTAAGATATTTATAAGCCTAGGTAGAGACCCTACGTAATAAACTAGAGGCGAATTAAGAGGGTTTCGGCCTTAGTTTACGTAAGTATTAGAGGAAAAGCTTAATAAAGTCTAACTATAGTAAAGAAAGCGAAATTAAGTTAAAAAATATCCCTAAACTCTCTTAACTAACTAATACTAGGAAGAGGCTAGACTAGCTAGGGGATTTATATAATACTTTTAAGGCTACGCTTCGTAGGTTTAAACGGGAGTTTAGAAGGATCCTCTTTATAGTCGATTATATATATAATAACTATAAGGTAAGATAGAGGCGATTCCTAAATAAAAAGGCCTTAGAATTATAAGTCTTTGCTAAGAATAACTAGGATACTTTCGAAAAATAAACTCTTATTTTAATTAAAGACGCTATTAACTAGGAAACTCTATTAGCTACCTAGCTAAAAAGGGCTTAATAATAGGAAAATTAGTTACTTTTAGAGTTTAGTCTTTATCTCGATTTTTTTAAAAGTTATTTTAAAAAACCCCTAAAGAAATCGAGAGTTTTAACTTTCTTTATAAAGTTATAACCTAACTTATAGAGTTAGTTAAACTTATATTCTATACCCCTTTTAGCTATAATACGGGAGGAAGCTATATAGATAGCTTAATATTATTAAAATACTCTAGGAGGTAGTAAGAAAAAATCTAATACTAGCCCTCTAGAGAAAAGAGAGAGGGAGGGCCGCCGCGATAGTTATTAAGAGCGGCTAAGGGGAAAATCTTAAAGGGGTCGAGGTTAAGGTAGGGGAGGTTTTACCTTAGCTAAAAAAATAAAGAAGAATTCCTCTAAGTTAGACTAATCCTTACTTACTCGAGTAAACCCCTAGAAAAGTAACTAAACCCCTATTAAAAAGCGACTAAAAAGATTTTCTAATACTATTATTTATTATTATTATAATAAACCTAGGTATATTACTTAAGACTATAACTTAAAGGCGAAAGTTAACTAATCTATAGCCGAAAAGGCGGGAAAAGCCCCTAAGTTTAAGTAAGCGCCCCTTATTAAGCTATAATAGTCCCCGTAGTTATATAGCTTTATGCTATAGCGACTCTATTAAGGTAAGTATTAAAATAAGTATAAATCGACCTCGATATATATAGTAAAGTAAACCTTATTAATTCCTAGTTCGCTAGGGACTATAGATTAACTTTAAGCTATCTCTCGGCGCTATAAGTATAAGGGATTATAGCGTAACTATTAGAGTAGGATAGAGTATAAGAAGTACTACTTAGGCTACTAAATAGGAGAGGTATAGAAAAAGTACTAATTTAGTACTATATTAGTATCCCTTTATTAGCTTAAGATTAAGGAAATCTAATCTTTCTTAGGATACTAACTTTAACTTAAAAAAAGATTATTTTCTTACCTTATATCCGCTAATAGTATTTCTCTACCTTAATATATAAAATTATTCTTAAAAAAGAATTTATTAAGAAAAGCTAGAGCTACCTTAAAGTATTTCTTATTTAAAAATAAAAGAAGCCGATTTTCCTTCTAGATAAAGAAAAAGAGAAGGAAATATAGGACTAAATACTAACCGAATTACCCCCGAAGCTAGCGTATTATACTAATATATTTTCCCTTTCTAAAGCGGATAAGTTACTTTTAGTTAAAAAGACTAACTACGCTATTAATCTATTACTAAGTAAATCGCCTTTATATAAGCTAATTTACCCCTTATCCCTAAGAGAGCTTTAGGTCTTTTAAGAGTATATTTAAGATCTACTTAAGAAGGGCTAGATCTAGGAATGTAAAAGCCCTATAAGAGTATTTATCCTTTTTATCCCTAAGAAAAATAAAATACTAAGACTTTATATAGATTACCGAGGTCTTAATAGCGTTATAGCTAAGAATTAGTACCCTCTCCCTTTTATTTCTAAGATTATAAACCGTTATAAAGATACTAAATATTTTTTAAAAATTAATATCTAGAATATATATTAGAGAATTAAAATTAAGAGAGGAAATAAATAAAAGATAGCGTTTCGTACTTAATATAGTTACTATAAGTACTTAGTTCTTCCGTTTAAGCTAATTAATACCCCTACTACTTTTTAAAATTATATTTATTAAGCCCTTAAAAGACTAATTAATACTATTTATATTATATATTTAGATAATATTCTAATTTACTCCTAAACCGAGGCTAATTATATAGCGTACCTAGAGTAAGTCCTTTATTAGCTTTAGTAAGCTAGACTTTATACTAAGCTCTCTAAGTATTACTTTTATTAATAGTTAGTTAATTTCTTAAGTTTCCTTTTATCTATAGAGGGAGTCTTTATTAACTTAAAACGGGTATAGATAGTTACGGACTAAAAGCTCCTAAAAACCTACCGAAATATTTAAGTTTTCCTAAGGTTTTATAATTTCTACTAGCGTTTTATTAAAAAGTATTTTAGAATTATAGCTCCTTTATTTATATTACTTAAGAGTAGTAAGAATAGTAAGAAGCTAAGTAGGGTATATTTTTAAGGTACTAAATAAGTAGTATTTCGCTACTTATAAGATACCTTTATATAAGCCCCCTTACTTAGGTATTTCTACTTATAAAGCCTAGTTAGAATCGAAATAAACGCCTCTTAGTTTACTATATTAGCTATTTTATCCTAGCTAGATAAAAATAACTATTTCTACCCTATAGCTTTCTAGTCTAGGAAGTTTAATAAGCTAGAGTTAAATTATAAAACTCTAGATTAAAAGCTTTTCGCTATTATTTCGGCTTTTTAATAGTAATAGTATTACTTAGAAAGTATAAATTAACTTATAAAAGTCCTTTCTAATTATTAAAATCTCTAGAGCTTTATAAAGTAAACCTTACTAAATTATAAATAGGCTTATTAGTATATATATCTATCTTTATTTAAGTTTAGAATTAAGTACTAACTAGGGTATTAAAACCTAGCTAATCCGCCCTCGAAACGGCCTAACTATATTAAGAAAGCGCCCTTATTAATTAAACTTATTCCTAACTTATAAGTAAAAATATTAACTTATAATAAGTTATAGGAATTAAAAGATAAAGAATCTCTTCCTCCTTAAGGACTTATTAGTAGGGAACTAAACGCGGAACCCTTATAGCTTATAAACTAAGCTAAAAGCTATACTAGTTATAAATAGTATATACTAATAGCTATAGTTAGGAAGGTAACTATAGATAAGAAAACGCTTAGAGATAAAATATCCCTCGCGTTAATAGAAACCTTAAAGTAAGCTTAGGGTAAAGACTTTATAATTTAGAAGCGAATAGTTACTAAAAAGGACCCGAATCTAAAGGGAAAACGAGGTCCTTAGAATTTAAACTTAAAAGAGCTACTCTATTAAAAAGATTAAATTATAGTACTTAATAATTCGCGGCTAAGGTAAGAGCTATTATACTTATATTACGATAACCCGCTAGTAAGTTACTTTAAAATTACTAAAATATATAAATTACTATCCTAAAAGCTTTACTAGGCTAGGATAAAAGTAAATACTACTACTTATATAAAGTATTATTAAATCTATTAAAGAGTTATTTCTAAGAAGTATTAGCTCTTTAGATATCTCAAATTATTACTAATTCTATCTCGCTTATAATAAAAGATAATAATAGATTTTCTTATAGGGCTACTAAAGGTATATTATAAAAAATACTTTTTAAACGTAATACTAGTTATTATTAACTAATATACTAAGTATACCCTATTTTTCCCCGTTATTACTACTATTACTTCTATCGAGCTTATAGAGATTTTATATTAAGAAGTTAAGCTTAAGTTTAAGCTATTATAAAGAATTATCTTAAATAAAGGCTTTATTTTTATAAGCTAGCTATAGTCTAATTTATACTATATCTCTAAGGTTAAAAAGTACTTATTAACTACGTTTTACTTATAAACTAATAGCTAAATAAAACGAATAAATTAAACTTTAATCTACTACTTTCGTTACTTTTATAGAAAAAAATAAGCTATTTAGCTAAATCTCCTTTTAATAGCTTAATAAGCTATAAATAATATAGTTAGTTTTACTACTAGATTAAGCTTAAACCGGGCGCTATTTAGTTATAACTTAGACTTTTATCTAAATACTATAGATATTATCCTAGAAGGGGAGGTCTTAAATACTTATAATTACCTTTAAAAGCTTAAAGACCTAAGGATTAGCCTAGAGAAGTAATAGCGAAAGGCTATTAAATTATAATCGAAATATTTTAATTCTAAGTACTAATTACTTTCTTTTAAAGTAAGGGATTTAGTAAGTCTCTTAATTAAGAACCTACGCTTTAAGAAGAGTAAGAGAAAGCTATCCCTAAGGTTTATTAAACTATTATAAATTTTATAAAGAATTAAGAACTAGGCCTATAGGGTAGTACTCTTAGAAAAATACTTAAGATTATATAATATTTTTTATATTTACCTTTTAAAACCTTAGTATAGAGCTTTACCCTTCCGAATAGAGAACGAATTACTCTAAATACTAAACCTAAAAGAGGATAATAATAAGTAAGAAGTTTAAGAAGTTAAGAATTAGAAAAAGTATAAAGGTAATATCTTTTATTTAGTTAAATAGAAAGGCTAGCTCTTAGAGTATAACTAATAGGTTATAGCCAAATATATAACGAATATATAACGATTAGTAGAAGATTTCTAGCGTAGAGAAATATCTAAGAGGAAGGTAAAGAGGAAAAAGACTACCTAAACCTCTAACTCTTTCTTATTATATTAATCTATAGGGGAGAAAAAGGGATAAATACTTATTAATCTAGACCTAATTCCTTTCTACTAACGTAAGTATAAAATAAAAAGAAAAGAGTATTAAAAAAAGATAGAAAAGGAAAAAATAAGAAGAGAAAAAAAATAAGAAAAAAAAACTAAGGAAAATAAAAAACTAAATAATAAATACTTAAATAATAAATAGTAAAGTAACGCGAAGTAGTTTAGGAAAGTAACTAAAACTAGATAGAAATACTACTAAATTAGTTATAAACCTAATATATATAGTTTTTTAAAGAAATAAAGTAACGTTACTTAGGGCTAACGCTAAAATCCTAAGCTAGCTTTAACTATAGACTTAGGAAGTCCTAAGCTATTACTAATTCGTACTTAAGAAGATACTCGTCTTCTACTTCTCTATTTACTATAGTACTATAGATATTTACTATAAACTTAGCCTTAGCTATTTACTATAGAAAATAACCTAAATCGGTACTAGTTAGGTAAAGGAGCTACTATAAGAGCTAAGCGTTAACCCTTTCCTACTTAAGACGAACGGACTTAAGGAAGGCGGGATACTAATAAATTAGTAACTTCTTCCGCTTCTCTATAGAGGCGTTATACTTAGCTATAGCCGCCTAGAGAATTATTAGTAAATTAGTACTTAAATAGTATATCTACGCGTTTACTTACCTTAGTAATACCCTTAGTACTAGCTAAACTATTCTCCTTATAGTAAGAGGTAATAGCGCGCTTAAATACTACGCTTAGCTCCTAAGCTACGTAGGTAATTTAGCGCTATCCCTCCTCTATATAGAAAAACGGATTATTATTATTATTATTAGTAAGGGGGCGGTTAAGCTCTACCTTAGTAACGTTATAAAATAATATAAAGTCGTCTTTATTACTAACTATCTTAGCGGGAACTTATAGAATTAGTTAGTAACTAGGTACTACTTAGGGAGTAAATAGTTAAGTATACTAAAACGTAGGGACTCTTTTACTATAAGTATATATTATATAGTATAGTTATAATATTAAAAAAGGTATAGAAAAATTTAAATACTTTTAACCCCTTAGGCTTTAGGCTAGTATACTTATCTAGGCCCTTATAAAAGTACTTTAAATACTAGTTACGCTTTTAAATAAGGGCTATTACCGAAACTAAGCGGGACTTCTTCTTAAAATAGCGCTAACGCGCTATTAAATTATATCCGACCTTACCCTTAGGCGGGCCCTTATTATTTAAGGTATCTTAGTTATTATTAAACTCTTAGTTATCGGGGTTCTAAATACCTTTAGCGCTACGCCTAAGGTTTAGGTTAAGTAACCCCCCGGATTAGTTATAAGGAGTAACTAGTAAACGGATAATAGGATCCTCCTTATTAGAGGCGGGTAGGGGAAATAGTATACGGGCTAGTCGATTTTAACCGCGAGGAGGTCTAAAGAGTTCCTTTATATAGGTTAAAGCTATAAGAGGAAGGATAACTTAGCTATCCTAAACGGGAGGGAAACCCCCCTAAATAGGGCCCGATTCGTCCTAGGTACTTATTATCTCCTAGTTAGTATTATCTTTAATAGGGAGAGGGGGGAGATTTTAATCGCGGGCTTAGTTAGCTAAGCTTATATTCGCGCTAGTAGTTAAATCGGTAGCGTTTCGGGGGCGGCGAGAAGGGGTATCGGAGCTAGGTCGCTTTATAGTACTAGTCTCTCGTCGTCGCCGCCGCTCTTTACGCTAACGATAGTATAAGCTACTACTAGAGGGAGTAGAAGGAGAGGCTTAATAACCTCTACGATAATTTAAGCCCGAACTATAACTATAGCGCCCCTTCTTAGTATATCGAGGAGTCTCGGGAGCTATATTAATAATAGCTATTAGTAGTCGATTATCGAAGTCGGGGGTATCGAAAAGGGGACGAAAAGAGGGTAATAATAAGTAGAGTATAAAGAGAAAATAAAGTAGTAAGGTATATAGCGATACTTAAAGAGAAAAGGAAAATAAATTAAGACGGTAATAATTCTTAAGTTAATATAATATAGCTATACTATTTAATAAAAATATTCTACCTTTACCCCCTCCTATATATATTTTAGCTATTAAAATCTCCTTAACTTTATACTTTGCGAGACTTAAGTTAGGATATAAAAGCTAAAATAAAGGGTCTAACTTAAAGTTATTAATAATTAGCTAAAGAAGGGGTTAAATACTACTTACTTAATTTAGTTAATATAAAAATTAATATAAATAATATAAAGTATATTTAGCTTAATAATAAAAATATATAAAATATTTATAACTTTATACTTAGCTATTAATAATACGGGACGTTAGGAACTAAACTAGAAACACCGTATTATAGAGCTAAAACCAGGAACCCCGCAGTATATAAAGGAAATCACGTAAAGAAGCAAGAACCCTACTACGTAAAGCTAGAAATGCTAGAACCCCGTAACAAAAATACGTAAGGAAGCTACGAAGACCTAGAGAAGAGTTCTCTACGAAGTCGCTACGAAATTACGGGAACGTACTAGGAATTTAATACAGGAATTTAAAGGGAAATAATAAAGAAACCGATACGAAGGAAAACCGAGGAAGCCGGTAGTTCCGGAAGAGAAATTACGGGGAATTACCTAAGGTTTAAAAGAGAATTTACTAGGAATTCTAGTCCGAGCTAAGTATAGTAATTCTAGTAGAAATCCGGATAATCTAGAAGAAAGAAATTACTAAAAAATTAAAAAGACTTCCTAGAGAATTCTAAGTAAATTCCGCTACTAAAACTTAGTAGGGAAAACTAAGAATTAAAAAGTAAGAAATCCTTAAAACTAAGAAAAAAAAATTTTTTTAAATAGATAATTATTACTTTTAATTATTTAAAACTACTTATAAGACTTAGTAACTTAATAGAAAAGCCTAAGAATACTTATAATTAAGAATTATTTATATTAAAAAATTATATTACCCGCGAATATAGCTAGTTTTTAAAAATAGAAGTATATTAATTAGTAATAATTCTCGATTTTTTAATCCTAAGTAATAGTAATATACGGAACTATTAGTACTTAGTAGCGAGGAATATAGGATATATAAAGCTACTACGAATAATAGTAGACTTTTAACTAGTATAAAAGCTCTTACTATTTACTTAAAGTAACTTAGACTTCTTTTTATTTACTCCTACCTTACTTCGCTTACTAAAAAAGGAAGTAAATATATAAATAAGAGAGTTTTAAGTACTTTTAGAATATTAATAAAAAGGAACTCTTTACTTATTTAACGTAACCTAAACCTAGGACTAGGTAAACTATAAGAAGTACTTAGTCGAGTACTTCCCGCGTTAGTAAAAGCGTTTATTACTAGCCGTAGCCGAGGCTATTAAAAGGGTATAAAGGCTTAACTATTAAATAAACTAGTAAGCGGTTATTACGAGAATTAATACCTTTTAAACTAATAACTCGGGGGAACTACTAATAAATTACCTAAAGTCGCTATCTAAGTTAGTCTTAAGATTCGTAAGAAGCGAGTTAGTAAAAGGAGAAGCTATATAAGAAACTAAAACCGTATCTTAGGTTTTACTAAAATAATACTTAAACTATTACTTACTAACTATAATCTTATAAATAGTTTTTATAATAAAATAGCTAGACTATCTACTAGCTTTACTATTAACTAACTAAGGAAACGAGATAGAAGGAAAAGCTATATAACCTTCTATAAGGATTAAAGTCGATAATATTAATAGATTTAACCCCGCTAGCTTATTTAATTTATTATTTAATATATTAAAAAAATTAAAAAAGATAATTAGCTATCGAAGCGTTAGATATTTTATCGATATATTATAGCGAATTATAATACGGGGACTAAAATATATAAATAAGATAGCTATACTAATACTATTAATACTTTGAGGAATAGCTATTAAATAGTACTTAAGGAACTTAACTAATTTAAAATAAACTACGCTTTATTAGCTTAACTTAAGCTTCGCACTATAGTATAAAAGATTATAAGAAAGATTTATAATTTAACTAAAGGTAGTATTACTAGTATTAATATAAGAGAGATTTACTATATAAGACTTAATCGATAGAAAGGATTTCTAGAGCTAGATTTCTTACTTCTATCGAATAGTAAAAGTAGCTTTATATAATAACTAAATAATTATTTTATAAGTTTACTAATACTTAAATCTACTACTAAAAGAATTATTTAAATAATTAAGTAAAGTAAATAACTTAGAAACCTAAGTTAGCGAATATAAATAAGTAATCCTATAACTTTAAATTAAACTAACTATAAGAACCTAGAAAGATAAGCTAAGAGCTAATAAAGCTAGATAATTAAGTATAGTACTATAGCTCTAAACTATAGTAAATAGGGTTTAAAAAGCTACTACTAAGACTTAGCGATTAGTCGGAAGTATAAAAAAATAAGAATTTAGCTTATAGTAAAAAGTATTAAGACCTTAAGGTAATAACTTAGTAAAGGAACTCGAAAAGCCCTTATAAAGACTAAAGCTTAATTACCTAAGTAGTAAAACTAAAAGGGACTTAATATAAGTAAATTCTATATAAAAACTAGCTAAAATAAAGGAAAATACCTTAGTATATATATCTAGCGAGTTACGCGAGGAAATATTATTTTAATAAGAAAAAAAAGTAAAAAAAGATTATAAAGAAAAATATCTAAATAGTAGTAAAGATAATATAAAGGACTAGCCTTAGTACGTCTATATATAAGCGTTAATAATAGTATTAATAACTATACGGAGGGAGGGAACTTATAGGCGCCCTAGATCTAGAGCGCGCGCCTTAGGGCGCGGGTTCCCGTTACGTAATATCTATACGTAGGCCTAAGCTTATAGCTCGAGTCTATAATATACCCCTCCGCTCCTAGGTTACTTAACCTAGGGGGCCGCCCCGCGCCCGGCCCGCCTCTAGTATACGGACTACCTCGGCGTTACTAAGTAACTTAGGTAGCCCTATACCGCGCGCGGTTATCCTACTAACTAGGATTTATTAGCGACTAGACTAGCTCCGCGCTATATCTAGCCCTAGGGTATATAAATAGTCCCGCTACCCCCCTCCCTCCTCCGTTCCTCTTCCCTCCTTCCTTACTAACGCTATTAGAACGTTAGTATACGTAAGCTTTTCGTACCCGCCTCGTACCTTTACTACTACTATTACTCTCGATTTATTACTACTACTTACTACTACCTCGTTCTCTCGCTACGTTTTACTCGGCCCCCTTAACTTCTTACTCTCGTAGCTACTATCGCTATATCTACCGCTACTACGCCCCCGCCCCCCCCTTCTTTACCGCCTCGTAAGCTTAGTAAGCCCGCTAACCTCGCTATAAGCTAGTTTAGCGTAGAGGGTAATAGCTTTAATAAGGAGAGCGCCGGCTTTATTAAGAAAGCGTATATATATACGCTTTACGTTATAAACCTTTTTAGTTTAAGCGTAGCTAAATATTAGCGTAATTATAGTAAAGCCTATCTTATATATAAGGACGCTAAGCGCTAGTACTTTTAAGAGAAGTACTTATTTACTAGTAATCCTTACTTTCGCTAGGCTATTCGCGATATAAAGAAGCTAATATAAAAAGACCGCGCTATTATAATACCGCGCTAGCCTAAGACCGCTAACTAGCCTTACTAGCGCGTAGTCTTAATAGAGGCGTTTATAAAAGTTAGGGAGCGCTTCCTTACCTTACTAAAGGCCGCTTACTTTAACCCGCGTTAAGTTTATAATATATATACCCTCGCGCTACCTCTTACTACTACTCCTAACGCCTCCCTCGCTACCTTACTCGCGCCTATTAACGCCCTACCTATCTTTTTTAACGCCCTTATCTTATCTATACTAGGGCTCCTACCTAAGACGCTTAGCTATCGCGGCGGCGATATAGCGCTATTTTAGTAAGCGCTTATATAGTAATAGCTATAATTTTAAAACTAGCTTACTTCCGGGCTAAATAAGTTCCTTAGCCGCTACTAAGAGTCTATATACTACTAAGAGGACTTTTAGCGCGAGATCCTCCGCGGCTAGCGCGAGGACCGCAAGCGCGCTATAGAAATAAACGCTATATTTACTAGCGCCCTAGCTATTCTCGCTAGTAACCGCCCCCCGCTTACTATCGCCCCTGCCCTTACTACGCTTACTTTATATACTTTCTCGCTAGCCGGGTCGCCCGCTAGTCTCGTTTACTCCGCTACTAGCACGCCCTCCTAGGCGGGCCCGTTTGCTTTTAATACTACTACTACCTCGCTTACGCTCGCTACTAAACTACTTACTAACGTAGCTATATCCGCTTTTAGTATACTTTTAATACGCGCGCGTCCCGCCGCCGCCCCCGCTATTAACTAGACCCCTAGCCCTAACCCTAATACCCTATCTCGCTAGCTTAACTTTAAAAGCTAGGGAAAGTATAAGTATAGGATAGAGGATAAGTTCTAAACTAATAATAAGGAAGATAATAAGTAGGAATAGGGAGGGGATAAGCAAGACGCTTAGGGAGCCTAGCTAAGGGAGGATTAAGCGCGACCTAAGCGCTATAATTATATTTAAGTATTTTATTAATTTATTTATATTAAAGTAGATTTTTATTTAAAGGTATTCGCTATAGCTAGACCGCTACCGGGGGCCCTGCTTTTAGAATTAAGTTTTTAATATTTAGGACTATTATAAACTTATATATCTCCTTATTATACTTTATACTACGTAAGCGCTTTAGTTTCTTATATACTCTTTAATAGCTCTTAGGTTAGTATAATATAACTACGCTATTTAATAAGGATATTCCGCCTTTACTTTTTCCTACGCGCGTTTTTAGTAGCTAAGATTTTTTTAACTTTATATTTAACGAGACTAAAGTTAGTATTTAAGAGTTAAAGTAAAGGATTTAGCCTAAAGTCTACTAAGGATTAACTTAAGAGAGGGTTAGACGCTACTTACTCGACCTAGTCGATATAAAAGGTAGAGTAGATAACCCTAAACCCTAAACCCTAAAAACCCTAGAAGGCTACCGGATTCTAAGGCAACGAGACCTTTTTACCGGATTTTTTGCGACCTATTTTACCTTCCTAAGGCCTATAATAGTAAAAAGGTAGCCTTTCTAGTAAAAGACGATTTTACTAGAATAACCTTTTTCTATCCTCTGTACGATTCCTCGTGGGAATCGATCCTTCGTTGCTTCCAATCTCTCGCAGCCTATTTAAATAGGCATTTTAACCTTAAGATATCCGTTATATATAGGGATAACGACCCCTCTTTCCAACAGGGCTACGAAGCCTATATCCTAGAAGAAGGGATAAAAGATGAGCCTACTGCACCATACACATCTGCTCAAAACGGACCTTCTGAGAGATCTGGGGGGGTAATAGCTACGAAAGCTAGGGCTATGCGTTTGCAAGCTAACCTTCCGGAAGACCTTTGGCCGGAAATCTGGAAAACGGCGGTCTTCCTTAATAATAGGCTACCTAGAAGAGAGGGCTCTTCTAAGGGCTCTTGGATTACCCCTATTTCAAAGCTTCAAAATTGGCTATCAGAAAATTCACCCTTTTTTACACAACTTCCACAGCAGACGGATTTATCCTATCTAAGAGCCTACGGCTGCAGAGCTTATCCCCTTACGAAGGAAGCTCTTCTTAATACATCGAAAAAGGCCCTTAAAGTAGCAGCCCATGCAGAAATCGGCTACTTAGTTGGGTACGAATCTAGTAATATCTTTCGAATCTGGATTCCGGATAGGAACGAAGTCCGCCGGACTAGGGATGTTACCTTTAACGAAGACCTATTTTTCGAAGGAACTAGAAGACTAGGAAATCCACTTCCACAACTAGAAAATAGCTTCCAAGAAGAGCTATCAGACGAATCAGAGCCCGAAGATCTAGCTTATCTAGGGGCTAAGATTTTTTCAAAGGAAGCTATAGAGGCTACGGAAGATAGTACCGAAAAACAGCAACCTATACAGGAAAGCTACCTTCCAAGCCCTCCAACCACAGACCTACCTTCGAGCCCTATTTTAGAACCTATTTTAGGCCCTAATTTAGACCCCTCTTCGGAACCTTCTACACAGAGGTTAGAAATATAGCTTAAGCCTCCACAAGAAGAAGACGAATTCGAAGACTATACGGATACTATAGTCTAGTTAGATCCACAGGAAAATCAGGGATCTAATAGATCTACTAAGAATAAGGGATCTAATAAGCCTATAAAGGCTACTATTCCTACTAGGATTTCTAAGAGGCTACGAAAAGAAGACCCTGATTTTGGAGGCACTTTTCACGCCTATATAAGCAAGCCTCTAGAAAAACAATACTCTCAAAGCCTCCCCCTAGAGCCTAGAAATTGGAGAGACTTAGAGGGCTACGCCTACGAATACGAATT
>KQ030518.1:1616-30988 GCA_000956045.1 Hirsutella minnesotensis 3608 | reverse complement strand
AAGGAAGAAGATCGATATACGCATACGACTAAGATAGAAAAATACGAAAAAGGGCGT
This sequence comes from Hirsutella minnesotensis 3608, assembly GCA_000956045.1. Taxonomy (NCBI): domain Eukaryota; kingdom Fungi; phylum Ascomycota; class Sordariomycetes; order Hypocreales; family Ophiocordycipitaceae; genus Hirsutella; species Hirsutella minnesotensis. Next base: position 30,931 of record KQ030518.1, on the reverse strand, counting down.
CTTTATAAGCCTGTTTTTTGCGTGCACTCTTTTCCCTGCCCGATGCTTCTAGTATCGCAAATTGCTACTATTTTATTACTATTTATTTCTATGCAACAAGCCTGCTCTCAAACTGCTTGACAAAGCTAGCGCTACTTTTAAGGTAAGCGCTATAACTATAGTAGTTTCTTAGGTCCGGTTTACTAAGGTAATCCCTTCTTACTTATTATTTACTAGGAGTACTTTAATCGCGCTAATTATAATTAGTATTATAACTATACTAAACCTAACTACCTTATCCTTATAGTCTTACTCCTATTTAGAAAGGGTATCTAGTTACCTTACTTAGAACCCGGGTCGGTATTAAAAGTAGTAATTAAAAAGTATAAGCGTCTCCGCTTAGCGAGCTTAGCGCTTAAATATTTCCTTTAGTATTATAAAGTATTCTAATAACTTATAGTTAGTAAGAATAATAAATAGCTTAGCTATACTTTATAGCTTAGCTAACTAAGCCTAGAGATAAGAGATAATAGTAAGTAGCTCTTTATTATAGATTATATAATTCCTTTTAGCTTACTAAAGTTTCTAGAAGTAGTACGCGACTAGCTAGAGTACGCTAGCCTTATCTTTTTATAATAAGTACTCGCTTAAGGCCTTACTTAAGTAGTCTACCTCGATAACTATTAGCTACTTTAGGTTTTATTACGTAAGGATTAAGTATAATATAAACGCTAGTTTAAGCGTATCGAATATAGCTTAGTATTTATCTATTTAGTTAAAAGGGGCGTTTTTTATTATTAAAGCTACTAAGGGAGCTATTATATTTAAGAACTATAGGATAAATTTATAGTAAAAGTTAGTAAATCTTAAGAAGCTATAAACGCCCTTAGCGCGGGTAGGTAGTTCTTAGTCGCGGATAGCTATAACTTTCGCGAGGTCTAGGCGAATTTCTTAGCTAGCGTAAACTATAAACCTAAAATACTTAACCTTCTTAATAGCGAAGTTATATTTCTTAAGGCTAAGGTATAACCTAGCTTATTATAGCTATAAAAGTATATTATAAACTTTCTTTTAGTAGTCTTTCTATAAGCTACTTAAGTAAATAAGTATATTATTAAAGTACGTAGTTATAAAGTCTTTTAAAATCTCCCCTAAGGATTAGTTAATATATTATTAGAATATAGCTAGTACCTTTATAAGGCCGAAAGGGTAAATAAGATATTTAAATAGCCTAAACCTTATATAAAAGGTAGTAAAATATTCTTACCCTTTAGTAATACGAAGTTTATAAAAAATAACGCGAATATTTATTTTTATAAACTACTTTACCCTAGCTAGGCTACGTAATATCTCCTTAATAAGTAAGAGTAAGTATTAATCCTACTTAGTTACTTTATTAAGCGCGTAGTAATCGACGTAAAATTACTAATTACCGCTAGGTTTCTTCGCGAGTAAGACTAAGGCCGCTACTAAAAAGGAACTTACTTATATCTAGCCTTTATTTATTATATTTATAATTTACTTCTATACTTTAAGTAAATACTCTCGTAGTATATTATAAAGCGGCCCCTATAGTAGTATTAAGTTAAAGCTATTAAGATTCTTCCTTAAGTAAGTATAGTAATTATAACTCCCTTAATATAGTAGTAAAGTATTAGCTTATTTTTTATTTAAAAGATTATAAAACTACGTAACTTTAAAGGGAAGGGTTTTTAGTTACGAAACCTTCGCTAGAGCTATAACGCCTAGGTATAGTACTATAATAATATCCTTTAAGCTCGTTACGATAAAGTAGTAGTTTATTTTTCCCTTTACTTTTTATTAAACCTAGGCTACGAATATAAACCTAAGGATTAAGGCCGTTAAGTACTTAGGCTACTACTACTTAACTACTTATATAACGAGGTCCCTTACTAAGTATACTACGAGCTCCTTTATCTTTATCTAAAGCGTAACGTTATACTAAGCTATTTAAAGCGTACTTAGGATAAAGTCCTAGGTTAGTCTAGGTATTACGTATACTATAATAAGTAATTCCTAGCTATCTAGGTTAGCTATAAACTAAGTAATATAGGTAATAGAAGAGGACTCCTTAAACCTCTGCTTTTTCCCTTATTTTACTATTACTATAGTATATACTTACCTCCGCTTTAGTAATAGAATATACGTAAGCTAGTAACGTTATCTAAAAGATTTACTTATAGTAATATAGTAGTTATAACTACTATTTACTTACGTATTAATAAATTTAATAGAATTAACTAATATAAAAACGAGGAAAGAACTCGCGTTTATATTCTTTATAATATCTCGAAAGTATTTTACTAATTTCTTATTAGTTTACTTAACGCGCTATCTCGCCCCTAATAAAAGACTTACTATAAAGGCGGCCTATTTCTTAGTTTAGCGACTTTCTCCCCTAAGATATCCCTATCCTAGGTAATATCGAGAGCCCGGATTAAGGACTCTAGAGGTAGCTTAGTAAATAGTAGGAATTAGTAGTCTTTTATTATATAACTCGTCCCGCTATAGTGTAAGTAGCTCCTATTTATATATCGCGCTTATATAGTATCGTCGCTTACTTATTACGCGTATTATCGCTATAAGCGCTTACCTTAGTTAGCTTACTTAGCGCGAGGCGTCCTTACTAACTTAAAAGTAGTAAAGTTAATACTTATTATCTATATATCTTCGTCTTATAGTATAGTAAGCGGTTAGTAAACCTTCTTTTAGTAGAGCTTATTATTAAGCTAGAACGACTTAATATTAACTATAATAGCTTATATTCGGGTTACTACTATAATATAATTATCTATTAGGATATCCCGCTTAATGTAGTATTATTTAAGCTAGGTAAAAAGTACGCGGCGGAGCTATATAATCTTAATCTTATCTACTTACTAAGATTTTTTTAAAAGCTCGAGCTTAACTTCGAAGTAAAATAAGAAATTAGAAAAGGACTTAGCTAACTATTAAGTAATATACTCTAACTCTATTATAGCTACCTATTAGTAATACGGGTTCGCGAATATTATATCGAGATACTAAAAAAAAGCGTTAGTATTAAAACCTAGTTATATACTATATTTAAAGTATAGGGCTACCTTAGCTTATACCTTCGCGGAGAGGTATTAGTAAAGGAATACTTATTAGTCTTATACGCTACTAATAAATACCTAGTCCGACTAAAGCTTATACGCTATTAAGGCTTTCTATATAGCGAAGAGGTCCTTATTACTATCGAACGGGGCTCTTATTAGAAGCGGTTTATATCTCGCTACCTAGAGAGCTAAGATTATCTCTCTTTACGCGGCGACGAGCTAGAGTAGCTCCTTACTTATTAGGCCGGCTATTATAAGTATAAAGGACCCGTCTACCGATATTATATAAGTTAATAGTTATTAAATATAAAGGACTAGCCTTAGTATATCTATATATAAGTATTAATAATAGTATTAATAACTATATAGAGGGAGGGAACTTATAGGCGCTTTAGATCCGGAGCGCGCGTTTTAGGGCGCGGGTTCCCGTTACGTAATATCTATACGCAGGCCCGAGCTTATAGCTCGAGTCTATAATAGATAATGCTAAGGAAATCTTCTTTATTATAAATAAACTAGCGATTACTATACTAAATCCTATTAAAGTAAAAGTTACTATAGTTATATAAAACTTACTCCCCCGAATTATAGTTATACTACTAGCTAATAACGTAGTAGTATCTAGACTATTTAAGTTCGCTAGGGTATATATTTAAGTCTTAAGAAAGAATTTAAAGCTACTAAAAGCCTATATTAATAAGCTAACCGATTAGTAATTTATAAAGAGATACTAAAATAATTAAATATAAGTATAATTAACTAGATAAAAAGGTAAACCTAGCTAGAATTAGGTAAAACTAAGCGAAAAAATAAGTTAAATTTACTCTTAATTTAGTAGGGAATATTACTAAAATAACTATAATTATAAAAGTAATAATAAGTATTTAGATTATACTAAATTTAAAAACTAAGCTATTACTTAGTAAAAACTAATATTTTATATATAGGGTAAATATTCTAAATACCTAGTTAGGAATTTAAGTAGCTACTTATTAATAAATATTTATCAAGGTAAATATAAGTAAAAAAAAGCTATTTATAAAGAAAAGAGTTACTTATAAGGAAAATACTTTAATTATACTTAGTACTATAGTACTACTATGACTTAAAGTAAATAATATACTAAAGGACTATAACTTACTCTTTATTTTAACTAATAAATATCTATCCTATACTTTTATAAATTAAAATCTAGAAGTAATATTTTATAACTAAGGATAAAGAATTATTTACTTCTAAAAGGGGTAATATATTAAAATATTAGTAAATTTAAGCGAAAAAAAGTTTACTTAAGTATTAAAAATAAGCTAATACTTTACTATAAAAGAAAATAAAGCTTAACCGCTAAACGAGATAGAACTTAGATTACTATTATAATTTTAAGAGTTAGAAGTAACTTTTAAGCTTAGGATTAAGCCCGAGCTAAAACTCTTAGAAATCGAGACTAAGAATAGGGTTAGGATTTATAACCTTAACCTAAACTTAGCGAATAAAATCTAGCGAATTACTAAGAAATACCTTAGTATTTAGAAAGATTAAGGGATAATAAATATACTTTTAGAGTATTATATAAAAGTACTACTTACTAAAAATTAGTATATTAAATACTTTATATTTCGAGCTTACTTTACTAGCTCTAGAGACTAAAAGCTAATCGACGAAATATATAATAATTTATAAGAGTAAGAATAACTAAAATAAGCTACTAAAGCTATACTTTTTACTAGCTTAGTTTTTATTATTTAGTAGAAGGTTAATAGTAAAGAAAAGGGGAAAATAGTAGTAAATCTCTAAGCTTTAAATAGTATAGCTATTTTAAATACTTACTTAATACTAATCTAATAAAAGGTTATCTAAAAGCTAGTAGAGATATTATATATATCTATAGTTAATACTTAATCTTTCTTCTATTAATTTTTAATAGCAAAGGAATACTATAAAAGGTTTATACTAGTAAGCTATTATAGGTTAAAATAACTTATAGTAGTATTAATAAAGTATAAGAATTCTTTAGTATATATTTAATATTTTATAGACTAAATACTATAGCCTTATTAATAGTATACTTATATATATATTAATAATATAATTATTTTCTTATAAATAAAGAAGGAGTACTTAGAATAGTTAAATAGAATTCTAGCGTTATTTAAGTAATATAATCTTTCCCTATTTATAATAAAGAGCTTTCTAGGGTACTTATTAGTCTAATTACTAGGGTTTTAGGTAAATAGACTTAGACTTACTAATATAGCGGAATATATTTAAACGCTTACTAATATTAAGTTCCCTAATACTCTATAGTCCTTAGAAAAATAGATTAAGCTAGTAAATTAGCTAAAGTACTTAGTTCCTTACTTCGCTTACAAAATCGCGCTATTATAAGCCTATAAGATAGCGCTACTAAAAGGGGGAAGAAATACTAAGAAATTAGTTATAAGGCTAGTTAGGGTAGGGTTTACTTTTAAAGTAGTCTTTAAGCTATTAGAAAATAAATAAAAATACTTTAAGGATATTATAAACGCCCTAACTAGACTTATATAGTTATTTTATTTCGACTTAAACTAACTATTATTTCTATAAGTATGTCAGACATATAAGTCACGCCTGCAGCGCAGCTGTTGGGGTGTCACCTCACTTTTGCCTGTGTGGTCAAGTGGTCAATTTTCGGTTCAACAAAGTAAATATTAGTAAGGAATATAAGTTTACTAGGGTATTATTTTATTTATATTAAGAAATAAAATAGAACTAGTATACTAAGCCGCTACGAATTAAAATTAAGCTTATTATATACCTTAGTAAAGAGCTAACTAGGGGGGAACTTAGGTACTAGCTAACTAAATTAAAAGTAGTATACTTAGTATAGGTATACCGAAAATTATAGCTATAGCTAATTATAACCCGCTAAGAGAAGATTTATAGTACTAATAGACTATACTACTACCGCGTTAATTATAAAGTAAGTTTTCTTATTCTTTAGTAGTATAAAAATAAATAACTAATTAATACTTACTTCTTAATATCTATTATAATACTTACTAGAAGTTTATTATATCCTAGAAAGCTAGAATATACTAGCTAATACGTTATTTAGATTACTAGTAAAGAATACTAAAAAGGAAAAACTAAAGGAATTAAACTAACTATAAAAAGAGAAATTCCTAAAGGAATAAGTATTATTAGCTTCTAAAGTATTTATTTAGCTAAAACTATAAAAACGAATTTAAAAAAGATACGCGAAAGATATTTAATAGAAGAAAATATAAGAATAACTTAAAGAATAAAATACTAAAGAAGGATTAGTATTTATTAAAATCGCGGGATTACTTTACTTCGTAACCTTTAATAGGGCTAAGAGACTTTATATCTTAGATAATTATACTAAAGAAATTATCTTAGTAAAATATAAAAGAAAGTTTTACGCGGGTAGAAAGTATTTTTAATAAGATTTATCTAGAAATTTAGTAATATTAAGCTTAAAGTAAAAGATTAATACTTTAATAACTAACTATAACGCTTATAACTATAACTAAATAGACTAAAGGAAACTTTTAAGGGATCTAATGTTAATACGGATATTTAAGATTTTATTTTATATAATTACTATTAATTTTATAATAAGCTTTCTTAATATAAAATTAGAAATATTACTATAGTATATATTAAAAGGAAGATATTATAACGCGCTATTAACTTACTTATATAAATACTTAAAAGTAATATTACTAATTCTAAATAACGAGGAGTTTATAGTACTTAACTAGGTATAGAGGCTTTAGACTAAATTAATACGCTTAGGATAGGGAATCCTAAAGTAAATTATCTTTAATTAGGATCTTAAATTTATTTTAAGCTTCTAGAAGTAACTATAAATATACTTTAGAATAAAGCTACTTATATTTACTACTTAGTATTTATAAATAGATAAATTATTTAAAAAAAATTAAACTATTAAGATAGTACTTTACTTATTTATAATAGATTTCCTATAGTAATATATTAACGCGCTACTTTTTATATAATTTTTACTTAATAACTCTTACGCTTTAGCAATTACGTATAGCTTAAATAAGCTTATTATAAGCTTTAAAATAAATAACTTATTATAATATTTAGGAAATTAGGTTAATAGAGTAAATAAAGCTATAGTTTAAGCTTAAGCTTTAGTAGCTATTACGCTAGTATAAGTAGCGATAAAGAACTAATGTAATACTAAATATAAGAAAATAGAGTTTAGTCTTAGCGACTAAGTTTAGTTATAATTAGGTAAGGGCTATAATATAGTAAATAATTAAGTAAATAAGCTAAAAGAAAGATAAATAAGACTCTTTTAAATTTAAAAATGAATTAGCTACTTAGTATACTAACTTAATATAAATAATTTAATAAATATTTACCCTATAGTATTTATTAGTTAATTATATTAAATAAAAATACTAAATAAATAATTAAGTCTTAAGCTAAATACTAATTATTAAGAAGTAAAATAAATCCTAGACCGAAGAAAGTAATAATATAAACGAAAAATAGCTTAAACCGAATACTTAGTTATATAGAAAGGATAGTTAAGTAGCTATAATTTATAGGTAAAAGCTAACGAAATTAACGTAGAAGATTTAGTTACTAACTTTATAAAAAGATAAAAACTACTAATATACTATATTACTATAACGGAATATAAATAAGTAAGAAAACCTAGAGAGTATACCTAGCTAATTATAAGAGAAAAGATAAATAAAATAAAGTAAGCTATAAAATAAGTTACGTAATATAAGTAAGAAATAGAAGCGGGGGCTATAATTATAAATAGCTAAGATAAAAAACTCGCTAAGAATACTCGCTATACTAAGTACTTATTTACTAAGATAACTACTTACTATAAAAATAAACTCGGTAAGAAGCTATAGTAAATTTACTTAGTAAGCCTTATAAAGTCCGCGTTATAAGTATACTTATTATTTTAATTTTACTTAACTTCTATACTTATTCTTTTAAATTTTTATACGTAATTAGTATATAACTTTATATACTACTAACTTAAGCTTTTATTATCTTCGCGAGAATCTAAAAATAAATATCGCTAGAAAATACTTCCTTATTTTTATAATAATTACTAATATCCTTACTATTAGTACTAACTACTTATAGTAGTTCCCTTCCTAAGATATTAAGTTTACTACTTACTTTATCCGCTTTTTAAGTAAATAAACCCTAAGCTTTTAAATTCGTAAGTATATCCGCGCGTTATAGCTATATAGTAACGAGGGAAATCTTATATAAAGTCTAAAAAGTAATACTACTTAATTCCTAAGATTTTACTAGGAATTCCTAGCTTACTATTTTACTTTTAAGAGTAAAGCTATTAACTTAAGCTATAATTTAGCTTTTAGGGAAATAGAAAATAGATTATACTATACTAAGCTAAACGTATATTATAAGAAACTTTAAAAACTTTAATAGTAATACGCGATATAAGGAAAGCGAGTTACTTTTATTAATATTAAGGCTTTATAAAATAGTTAATTACCTCCTTAATATTATTAAAAAAGCCCGCGAAAATCTTAATACCCTCCTAAAAAATAAGGTAAGTAACTTACTATACTTATTTATAATTTATAGGAATTATAATATAGAAGAGGTCGCTTAATTAGTTAAAAAAGAATCTAATAAAATAGATAAAGATAATAATAACTTTTTATTTATACTACGAAAAAACCTTAATATAGTAATATAAATAAAGTAAATAGTTAATTTTACTAGTAATAAGGATAATTCTAATATCTTTAAGTTTAATAAACGCTACTACTTATTACTATAAACTATAGCTCCTCCTAAGAAAATCGTAGTTAGTAATAAGGTTAATATAATACTATAATTATTATAGCTAGTAGAATTATTAATTTTTATTACGTTTTATAAGACTTAAGCTAATAACTAAACTATATATATATACGTAATATATACTAATAATTAAGCTATAGTTTTTAGTAAGAAATTAGTAGCTATTATTTAAGTAAATTAAGTCGAAAAGATAAGAAAAGGGCTTAATACTTTACTTTTACTTTATTTATTACTTAAGTTAGTAAATATCCTAGAATTATTTATAATAAAGATTAATTAACTAGTCTAAGTTCTTAAAAAGGTAGTAATAAACGAAATATTCCTAAATACGTAAGGAATACCCGAATTTATAAGCTTAATATAAGTAATAAAGACTACCGAAGTTATTTTTATAGACTTTATAAGGAATAAGTAGGATATTAAAATAAAGCTAAGTATTAAAGTAGGTAGCTTTAAAAAAGGACTATACTTAGTAGAAAGAATAATAACTAAAAGATATTTTATAAAGTATAGCGAAGTAAGCGCTATTATAAATAAGGAAAAGGAAGGTTAACCGCTAGTTTTAGCCTTAGTATTTTTTAATAAGGAGGATATATATAAAGGCTAATATAATATATTAAAATTAGATATTTTAATTATTAAAGAGAAAAAAGCTAAAGATAAGACCTAAACCTAAGGTATAGAACTAGTTAATAAGGACTAAATAATACGAAGGGAAGAAAAAAGGAGGTAAAACCTCTATAGAAAAGTACTTTTTATTTATTAAATATACTAAATACTAAGTAGTATATAACTATTTATTTTACTAAGGGAATTTAATATATCCTTAATTTTCTTTATCTATAGAACTAAGAAAAGGCTAGTTTAATACTAGAATAATACTAGCGCTAGTATACTAGAAAAATATAGGATTAAAATTAAAAGTCTAAGTAAATTAATAAGTATATAAAGTAAGAAACTTAAGATTATAAAGTAAGAGGAAAAGTATAGAAATAAATAGAGTAAACTATAAAAAAACCCTATAAAGTTAAGGGGAAATCTTTTAAGCTAGTAATTAATATAAGACGTTAGGAACTAAACTAGAAACCCCGTATTATAGAGCTAAAACTAAAAACCCTATAGTATATAAAGGAAATTACGTAAAAAAGTAAGAACCTTGCTATATAAAAATAAAACTATTAAAACCCCGTAACGAAATTATATAAGGAACCTATAAAGACTTAGAGAAGAATTCTCTATAAAGCCGCTACGCTACGAAATTATAAGAACTTACTAAGAATTCGATATAGGAATTTAAAGGGAAGAATATAAAGAAATAAATATAAAAAAAACTAAGGAAGCTAGCTATTCTAGAAGGGAAAATTATAAGGAAGTACCTAAGGTTTAAAAGAGAATTTACTAGGAATTCTAGTCTAAGCTAAGTATAGTAATTCTAGTAGAAATCCGGATAATCTAAAAGAAAGAAACTACTAAGAAATTAAAAAGACTTCCTAGAGAATTCTAGGTAAATTCCGCTACTAAAAATTAGTAAGGAAAATTAAGAATTAAAAAGTAGGAAATCCCTAGAACTAAGAAAAAGGGATAGGTAATTTTTTAAATAGATAATTATTACTTCTAATTATTTTAAAACTACTTATAAGACTTAGTAACTTAGTAGAAAAGCTTAAGAATACTTATAATTAAGAATTATTTATATTAAAAATTTATATTACCCGCGAACTTAGCTAGTCTCTAAAGATAAGGGTATATTACCTTTAGTAACTTTAAGTACTTATACTTACTTATAATAAGTTATATATAAAGAAAGTCTAAGCTTTATTAAAAAATAAATATAAATTCCCTCTTTAAGCGAATATAAAAGAGTAAATCGTAGACTATACCTTATTAATATATAGCTTATTATAGTTCTAGGGGTATATATAGATTTTAAAGTAAAAACCCTTAATAATAGTCTTTATCTAGAGAGTATATAACTTATTAATAGCTAAATACTTTAATAAGAATATAATATTTAAGCTTTTATAGCGGGATTTTTACTAAGAGAGTATATTTTAAAATATTATAAAGTTTATAAGGAACTACTACTATTATAGTAGCTATATTAATTACTAATAAAGATAAGGCTTACTATAACCCTTTTTAATTATAAACTACTTTTAAAGTATAATCTCTATAGACTTTATAACTAACTTACTTACTATAAGTATAGGTAACCCTTAGTACTTAATAGTTATTACTAACTAGTTATTTAAATATATATAGCGTAAGGTAATAATATTTATAAAAGCTAAGGTATACGCGAAAAGGTTTTAGGATTACTAGTAGCGCTTTTATAAGTTCCTAACTAGTATTATTTTTAACTATAAGTTAAATTAAGTTAGTTAGTTTTAATTTATACTTTATAAGGCTATTAATATTAAGTAACTTTTCTTTATAGCTTATTATTCTTAAATTAATAAAAAGATAGAAAAAATAAACTAAGAAGTATAAGTAGTACTATATATAATAATCTCTTTCTCTTAGTTTAACTAAGCTAATTACTTACTAGCTTATTAGCTTACTTTAAATAACCGCGATTTATTTATTATAAGCTTAAATCTAAATAAAGCTTTTTATAAGTTCGATTTTAAGCTAATTTAGTAAGCTCTTAATACCCCTATTCTATTAATATCCCTAAAAAGTAAGGTAGTAGCGTTTATATAGTATTTTAAAAAGGGGATAAATATTACTTAAGCTATAATTACTTAAGTATAATAATACTAATAAAATACTATAAACGCCTCGAGGTACTTAGCTAAGCGTTTTTAAGTTAATAATAATATATAGCTTAACTTAAAAAATATTAAAATAAACTAACTTTACTAAAAGCTTAATATACTTATAGTTAAGTATAAAGTTATTAATATTTTATACTTTTTTTACTATTAAGCTAAATACGCTATATAGTATTTATTTTACTTTCTATATTAATTAAGTTAAGTAAGTAATATTTAACCCTTTCTTAAGTTAATCTTTAGTAAATTTTAAGCTAAACCCCTTACTTTAGCTTTTAAATACTAACTAAGGTCTTACTAAGTATAAAGTCGAAGAAATCTTAAATACTAAAAATACGCATAGGAGAGGGTAAAAGCGGAATATCTTTATTAAATAGCGCGGCTATATTATACTAACTTTAAAGCTATTAAAGAGTATATAAAAAACTAAAGCGCTTATATAGTATAAAGTATAATAAGGAGATATATAAATTTATAATAGTTTTAAATATTAAAAGCTTAATTTTAAAAGTAAAGCCCTTAGTAATAATTTAGCTATAGCGAATAATTTTAAATAAAACTCTATTTTAATATAAATAAACTAATAAAAACCTTAAATATAATTATAGCGCTTAGGCCGCGCTTAATCTTTCCTTAGCTAAGCTTTTTAAGTATTTTACTTATCCTTTCCTTACTTTTATTTATTATTTTCTTCCTCGTTAGTTTAAAACTTATTCTTTATCCTATACTTATATTTTTCTTTACTAGTAAAGTTAAGCTAGCGGGATAGGGTATTATAGTAGTAGCTAAGAGTTTAAGTAGTAGTAGCGTTAGTAGTAGTAGTAGTAAAAAGCGCGCGTATTAAGGGCGTACTAAAGGTAGATATAGCGGCGTTAGTAAGTAGTTTAGTAATAAGCGAGGGTAAGCTAATCGTAATACTAAAAATAAATAGGCTAGCCTAGGAAGGCGTATTAGTAGCGGAGTAAGTGAGACTAGCTAGCGTTTTAGCTAGTAAGTATATATATAAAGTAAATATAGTAAAAGCGAGTATAATAATAAGTAAAAGGCGGTTACTAATAAGAATAGCTAAAGCGCTAGCGAAAGTAATATTAGCTTCTTAAGCTTAAGCTTAGTCTTAAGCTTAGCTTTTTAAAACTAAGTACTAAACCTCTTCTTAATATACTATAGCTTTTATATAGCGCGTTATCGACTTTATATTATAATAAATAAACTTATTTAAGTAAGTTACGATTTAGTTTTAGAATTATAGCTATTACTATATAAATACTTACTAAAGTAAAGCTAGGTTATAACTATAGCGCGATAAGGCGGAGGGGATAATAGCTAGGGGGGTAATAATAAAAGTATTAAAAGTAATATTATAGTTAGTAATAAAAGTAAATAAAGGGGTATATATATTTATAATAAAGGTAAACGCGTAGCGAATTACCTTTAATAGTAAAGTAAAGTAATAAGTAATAGCTTAAAACTCCTTTATTAAAATAGTATAGTAGCGGGGTTAAGTAGCTATTTTAGCTTAGCTAAACTTATTAATAGCTTTATTAGCTTTTACTAAAGCTTTTATATTATATATAGTATAGCGTAGTTACGGAATTTTAGTAAATAAATATTTATTTTAAAAGTATTTATACTTTTTATCGTAATAGTACTAATAGGAATTATTACTACTAAGGTAATACTTAGCGGACTTATTATAGTATAGCTTATCTAAGTAAAGTATATATATATAAGTAAGTACTTTAAGCTTTTTACTTTCGTTATTATTACTATTACTTTCGATAGTATAAGCGCTAATAGCGCGATATAGTAGTAGAGGGAGGGGAGGTAGGGGTATAGTAGCGGTAAATATAGCGAGGGTAGCTATAAAGATAGGAGGTTAAAAGGGCTAACTAAAATATAGTAAAAAAATAAGGTAGTAGCGGATAGTAGCGGTAAGGAGGGAGTAGTAGTAGTAAGAAAAGCGCGAGGTAGGTAAAGAGAGTATATATATACTAATATTTTAATAGCGTTAGTAAGAAAAGAGGGAAAGAAATAGGGGAAGGAAAGAGGCGGTAAAGCTATTTATATACCTTAAGTTTAGATATAGCGTAGAGCTAGTTTAGTTACTAATAAATATTAGTTAGTAGGATAACCGCGTATAGTATAGAGCTAATTTAAGTTACTTAGCGACGCTAAGGTAGTTTATATATTAAAAGCGGGCTAAGCGCGGGGCGGCCCTTAAGTTAAGTAACTTAGGAGTAGAGGGGTATATTATAGACTCGAGCTATAAGCTCGGGCTTATATATAGATATTATATAACGGGAGCCCGCGCCCTAAGGCGCGCGCTTTAGATCTAGGGCGCTTATAGGTTCCCTCCCTCTATATAGTTATTAATATTATTATTAGCGCTTATATATAGACGTACTAAGGCTAGTCCTCTATAGTTAAATAGTTTAAAAGTAAGCTTATTATATTTAAAATAGGAATAAAATAGTAGTAATTTATAATACTAAAAGTATTAGGTAGGGAAAAGAGTATACGCAAAAGCAAGCTTATAAAGACGCCTTATTTATATTTTTCTATCTTAGTCGTATATATATTTTAATCTTCTTACTTATCTCTTTTTTTACTCTAACTAACCTTTCCTCTATCTTCTAGCTACCTATTTATTATTTCCTAGTAGCTAGTATTATTATGTTACGGAATAACTAATATCTAGCCGAAAAGACGTATAGTTACTTCGTAGATACCTTGAATAGCTCGGCTATTATAAGGTACGTTGTTTATCCGTAGTCGTAGAGGGTATTACTTAGCAAGAGGGGCCCACATAGTCTTAATACTTAGTCCTTAGAAATACTAAGCCGGCTAGGCTAAGCTTAGATAACTAAGGGTAAAAGTAGGGTTAGAGCTAGGCTCTAAGAAAGAGGCTATATTTAAAGGTAGGCTGTGTAATGTATTGTAGTAGTGATTTAAGCTAGAGAGGAAGGAAAGAGAAGAGGGAAGAGAGGGAGGAAAAGCCTCCTTATATATACAATCTTCCTTAATAGGAATACCCCCTTTCCTTACTAACTAGACCCCTTCTTAGCCGTATTATCTATATTATAAATCAAAGGGTGACTCAGAGGTTATCTAATAATTCTCCTGCAATTCTAATAGGCCTCTTTTATAGCTATATCAATAGTTCGATATAGTTATTCCAATAGTCTCCAGCTTCCTAGATTAAAGAGTAACTTAGAGGTCAGGTGGTTACTTTCCTGCATTTCCTATAGGCCTCTTATTTAGTTACATTAATAGTTAAGTAGGTAGTTGTAAATAGCTTCGTAGGCTGTGTAAGAGAGAGGGTATAATAGGTATTGTTAGACAATTTACCTTATAGTTAAAGGAGCTTCCAAGAGCCCACAAGGCTTAAAATAGCCTATTAGGCTAAGAGACTAAAAGGCTTAAGGCAACTGCCACAAGGTCTGACTATAACCCACATAACCTACATAGTCTCACACAAGGTCTCGAGACTAGCTACCACATCTACATTACAGAGATCTACAAAATAGGTCTTACACACATAGATTGCAATATATAGGTTAGACTTATCTAAATAGATAGTAAAACCTATAGCCTTTCCTAGTTATTTTATAGTCTTAAATCGAGATCCTTATTAGGATAGGAATTTAATAGGGAAATAATACTAGCTACTAGAAAATAATAAATAGGTAGCTAGAAGATAGAGGAAAGGTTAAGATAAGAAGGAAGATCGATATACGCATACGACTAAGATAGAAAAATACAATAAAAGGCGTCTTTATAAGCCTGTTTTTTGCGTGTACTCTTTTCCCTGCCCGATGCTTTTAGTATCGCAAACTGCTACTATTTTATTCCTATTTTAATTCTATACAACAAGCCTGCTCTCAAACTGCTTGACAGGTATTAAAGTAGGTATAGAAGTCCGGACGATATAGTCCTATCCCTTATATACCCGTATATAGCCTAGGCCTTCGATATTTAATACTAGCCGCTTAAGCCGATACTAGCCGAGGGGTTATACCAAGGTTATAGTTAAATAGTTAGTAGGCGTTATAGTAGTTAGGTTGGTTACGGGCTTATAGCTAGTAGCTATATGTATCGAATACGTATAATACAGGCTTTTTAAGTCGTTTCTTAACATATTACCCTATTAAATTCCTATCCTAATAAGGATCTCGATTTAAGACTATAAGGAATTAAGAAAATAACTAGGAAAGGCTATAGGTTTTACTATCTATCTAGATAGGTCTAACCCTTATATTGCAATCTATGTATATAAGACCCGTGTTATGGATCTATATAATATCGATGTGGCAGATAGTCTTAAGACCTTGTGTGTAATTATATAAGACTATGTGGGTTATAGTTAGACCTTGTGATAGCTGCTGCGAGCCTCTTGGGTTCTTAGCCTAATAGGCTGTTGCAAACCTTGTGGGCTTTTGGAAGCCTCTTTAAGTATAAGGTAAATTGTCTAACAAACCTTATTACTATAACGTAGAATTTAACTTTAATTAAGCGATAAGAATACTACCTAAAAATCCCTTATATATAGTATTTTTAGCGCTTATATATATAGGTCTTTATAACTATAAAAGTTACTTAGTTCTTAAGATATTTAAGTATAAGTAAAGGCGTTTCCCCCTAGGAAGTTAAGAGAGGTAGATAAGTATAACTACGCTTTTCTCCCCTAATCTTAATTTAATATTTATATAATATATATTATAATAAACCTTATAAATTAAGCTATTTAGCTAATAGCTTACCCTATACTATATAAACATACCCTATACTATATTTTCTACTATAACCTATATTAATAAATACTAAAAAAAGCTTAATTTAAATATAGGGGATAAAGTTTATTTTATTAAGAAAAATATTATTTCTTCTAGACCTAATTAATCCCTTAACTATAAGAAAATAAGACCTTTTAAAATAAAGAAAAAACTATTAAACCTAGTATATATACTAGATTTACCTTCTACTATTTCTATCTATCCTACTTTTTATATCCCTTTACTAAAACCTACCCTTAAAAACGCTAAATTAGCTACTACTATCGATATAATAGTAGAAAAAAATAAATATAAAGTTAAAGCTATACTAGCTAAAAAGATAGAAAAAGGTTAATACTTCTATCTAGTTAAGTAGAAGAATTATCCTTCTTCTAAAAATACTTAGAAACTAATAAAATACCTTAACAACGCTTCTAAGAAAATAAATAGTTTTAATAAAGCTAATAAAAAGCCTACTAATAACCTTATTTTTAAGGCTTAAGGTTTTAAGCCCCTTAAGAAAGGAGGATATATTAAGAAATAACTTAAAAAGCTTTTAAGATATATATTTAATACGTATAGCTATTAAATTATAAGCTCGTAACTAACCTAACTACTATAGCGTAAGCTAGTTATTTAACTATAACCTTAGTATAACCCCTCGGCTAGTATTAACTTAAGTAGCTAGTAATAAATATTAAAGGTCTAGGCTATATATAGGTATATAAGGGATAGGACTATCTTATCTAGACTTCTATACTTACTTTAACGCTTACTAGACTTATTAAGATATATGCTTACTAAAAACCTTACGTAAGTATTTAATAATATTCTTAGAAAAAGCTACCTTATATAGATAATATTTTTATAAATTATCTCTCTATCCTTATATTATAAAACTGCTTTTGTAACCTATAATACTAACCTTCTTAGTATTAGGGTTAAATATAAGGGTTAATAAATATCTAGGAAAAATTAGTATATTTTACTCTATATTTTATATAAATTTTCTATCTAGAAAAAGTAAGTCTAGGAGCTTAAAATTAAAGCTTAAAAACTCTACTATAAAATCTATAAAATAAGGTTAAGCAGTAGTATACTTAGTTATAGTTACTACTATAAACCTTATTTACTAAGTAGCTAATAACTTTATAACTAAGCTATAAGATTTATACTTAATATTTCCCTTATAAAGAGTTTTTCTAGCGCTTCTATATATAGGTTTTTATAATTAAAAAAGTCCTCTTATTCTTAAGATATTAAGCTATAAGTACGAACGCTTCCCCCTAGGAAGTTAAGACTAGTAGATAGATATATATAATTTTAATTATACTTTTCTCGCCTAATTTTAATCTAATCTTTATATACCCTATACTATAATATACCTTAAATATTAGGCTATCTAGCTATCTACCTACCTTATACTATTCCTTCTACTATAACTTACTTTAATAATACCCTCTATTAGATAATTTACCTTATAGTTAAAGAAGCTTCTAATAGTATATATGTTAAGAAACGACTTAAAAAGCCTTTATTATACGTATTCGATACGTATAGCTACTAGCTATAAGCCCGTAACTAACTTAATAACTATAACGCTTACTAGCTATTTAACTATAACCTTAGTATAACCCCTCGGCTAGTATCGGCTTAGGCGGCTAGTATTAGATATCGAAGGTCTAGGTTATATACGGGTATATAAGGGATAGGACTATATCGTCCGGACTTCTATACCTACTTTCCTACTTATTATACCCTCTCCCTTATATAGCTTATAAAGCTATTTATAACTACCTACTTAACTATCGATATAACTAAATAAGAGGCCTATAAGGAAGGTAGGAAGGTAACTACCTAACCTTTAAGTTACTCTTTAACCTAGGAAGCTAGAGACTATTAGAATAACTATATCGAATTATTAATATAGCTATAATAGAGGCCTATTAGAATTATAGGAGAATTGTTAGATAACCTCTTAGCTATACTTTAATTTATAATACGAATAAATACGGTTAAGAAGGGGTTCTAGTTAGTAAGGAAAGGGGGTATTCTTATTAAGGAGGATTATATATATAAGGAGACTTTTCCTTCCTCTCTTCCCTTTTCTCTTTCCTTCCTCTCTAGCTTAAATTACAATACTAATATAATATATAGCCTACCTTTAAATATAGCCTATTCCTTAGAGCCTAGCTCTAGCCCTACTTTTACCCTTAGTTATCTAAGCTTAGCCTAGCCGGCTTAGTATTACTAGGGATTTAGTAAGACTATATAGATCCCTCTTACTAAGTAATACCCTCTACGACTACGGATAAACAACGTACCTTAGTATAGCTTCTACTATCTATAGTACCTGCGAAGTAACTATACGTCTATTCGGCTAGATATTAGTTATTCCGTAATACTATAAGGCTTACAACAGCCTATTAAGCTAAGAGCCTACAAGGCTCGCAACAGCCCACAAGGTCTAACTATAATACACATAGTCTCACACAAGGTCTCGAGACTATCTACTATATCGATATTGTATAGATCTATAACACGGGTCTTATACATACAAATTGCAACACAAAGGTCAGACCTATCTAGATAGATAGTAAAACCTATAGCCTTTCCTAGTTATTTTCTTAATTCCTTATAGTCTTAAATCGAGATTATTATTAGGATAGGAATTTAATAGGGTAATTATACTAGCTACTAGAAAATAATAAATAGGTAGCTAGAGATAGAGGAAAGGTTAAGAAGTAAGAAGAAGGAAGAAAATACGGATACGACTAAGATAGAAAAATCCGAATAAGGGTATCGTTATATGCCTGCTTTTGCGTGTACTCTTTTCCCTGCCCGATGCTTCTAGTATCGCAAATTGCTACTATTTTCTAATTCCATGCAACAAGCCTGCCCTCAAACTGCTTGACATATCTTATACGTATAATAAAGCTTATTAAGGTTGTTACCTAATAGTATTACGATATATTTACATCTCTTGCTAGCATTATATATGTAAATTTCTCTTATTAAAAGTTTAATATCTCGTCATTTCCGAAGAACCAGTCGAACACATCCGTAAACTGGATATCTGAGCTAGGGGCCCACTGGACATCTGTAGTAATAGTCCTGCTCGGATCTTCCGATTGACGCAGCCGGTCGAGATAAATTTCGAACTCATCCTCGTTAGGCACGACGTTTCTGTGGCCGGCCTGCTCCGACCTTGCCTCTACATAGAGGACTGCGATTTCGGTAATGGTCTTGGTTAGCAGGTAGAGCTTATGTATTGATTCCGAAAAACCCCTAGACGCCTCCAAGGAGGTGACGAATTCTTGAAGAAGTTGCAAATCTGGAATTGAGAGTGTTTCTAAGACGTAGCAAAAAAGGACGAAAAAGGGGGAAAATGGAGTTAGTAGAAAGGTCCTAAGGTAGGGTAGGGGCAATTAGTTACATATCGACAACTCGCTTGTTCCTGCACGACTCACCAGTGGATATAGACAGCTCGGAGGTAACTCCCTGGGTCGGGTAATCTGGCGCAATCCCGATGGACCATCATAGCCTGACGAGCTGCAGCAAGGCACTCCTCGCTAAACCGACTCCGTTCGACCTGAGGTACTGCACGTGGGATGTACTGAAAGACCAAAGCAAAAGTAACGTGGAACTGAGCCTCGTGGCCTCGTAATATCATGTCGCCAATGCCTGATGAATTGACAGCTTGAAGATAGCTATGCAATAGGGTGCGACATTCTTCCGACTCGACTTGAAGGCTTCGGGCATCTTCGGCTAGCATGCGCGCTCGGTCAATGAGTTGCGGCTGAGAAGTCGACTGAGCAGCAGGGCTATAACTACATGCCCCTATTAGTTTGGGCTCATAGAATCAGGGGAGCCAACCAAACTCACAGATCCTGGTAGATTCGACGTTGCAGGCGGGCAATCTTGATCCAAAAGGCCGATATGGCGGACCACTCCAGGCCGAAAGCGTCAAGTCCAATGACGCAAGGGATGTTAATATCGCATTCGTGTATCGCCGGTGCTCTGCGCAAACGCAAGCTCAGGCTCGCATCCACATTGAAGATGGTCCAGAAGAGTGAGCCCTTGAGCTTGGCCGCAGCAGGGTCTTCCCTCGCAGTCTCAATCCGGTGGTAGCCAGCTGTCTGGCATAGCTGGGCAGCATT
Organism: Hirsutella minnesotensis 3608; assembly: GCA_000956045.1. Lineage (NCBI taxonomy): Eukaryota > Fungi > Ascomycota > Sordariomycetes > Hypocreales > Ophiocordycipitaceae > Hirsutella > Hirsutella minnesotensis. Next base: position 10,304 of record KQ030518.1, on the reverse strand, counting down.
GCAGTTCAATTGCCACGATAATAAGGGGCGCGAAGTTTCGATGGCATAGAAAACCTGCCGAAATATCCTTTTAATCAGTTCGACTGCAGAGGACGAGATGGAGAAGGGGAAGCTCTGCATACACCAAGCATGAGGGCTTGGACGTCCTCAACTTTGCCCGGAAGAAATGAGGGCACGTTTGCGAGGCTCGTTTCGAGGTTCACGCGGCATTGCTGTATGTAATGGCTATATTCCTCCCGAAGCATCTGGTCCGTGGACTGACCCTGTTGTTCCGTGAAGAGGGTGTGTAGCAAGACGTTGACAATGGTAAATACCGAACTCGAGCATTCTTCTGGCACAGAGTAGACTTGTCGGTAGAGTTTGGAAAAGTCCGAGAGGCAGATCAAAGATCGATATAAGTTGAAAAGTGTCATTTGTGTCTCTAAGGCACATGCGTCATTAGCAATCCAGGTCGCATTCCCGCGAGAGTAGCAGTGAAGGGACCGCCCAGGATTACTTGCCCGTTGCATGACTGAGCACGGTAGTCACAGCCGATATGGGCGGCATTGGTAGTTTGCAAATGCCACCGGGTGGCACGGCAGTCTGGAGCGGAAACCGAGGGCCATGGCTGATAGACTTTTGCTGGTGAGACTCAACGAGGCCGCGAAGTTTGAGAAGTGCAGCTTCCATCCGGGGGTTATTCTTCCGTAGCGACGTTTTCTCGACCGTCTTCTTGAGAAAATTATTGGCAAACGTCGTCTGGGCAGTCAGCCCCAAGTCGCCGGCAAAGGCCGGCTCCTCGTCACCGCTGTCAAACCCGGTATTGGACAAGGCGGAAGGAACGCTGCTGTTCCCATCGGGAGGCATGAAAGTAAAATATGCTGACACCCTCACCGGAGGTGGGGAGGGTGTAATACAGTCCGAAGGATGTATCTCTATGGCATGATATTTCATATTAAAAAGTGTGATTTTACGCTGGTGCTCCGCGAAGCGATGCGTGTCATACCGTCATCACGAAAAGAGAGGTTGGAATAGTGGCTGGTCAATTTGCTGTTTGCGCCGGTCCTGGCCGCGGACTTTCATCAAAGCACCTGCTGCTCTGTTAGGACTTGTAGAGCCTTAAGCGTGAATAAATAACATGATGGACAAGCTCGAAATCTCGATGTTCGATGACCGACTGCTGGACACTTGGGCGGGAATATCTCCCCCGGGCGTGTCTCGGCCAAATAGAAGGACTTGATACTGGAGATTCGATCGGCGCTCCAAGTCGTACGCCTTCTTGAGATGGAACCGAGGGACCTGGTCGGGAAGTAATCGGCGCAGGCGCGTCTGCTCCTGTTGACATGGCAAGTGGCGTTCCCAGCAGAATAGGTCCTTGTGAGATAATTGGTGTACCTAGTTGTAAGTCTAATAATGGCAATCCTTGCCGGCGTATTGGGGACAACTCAGCTTGTTCTGCAGTACGCTTAGAGGTGCCTGAGGCCTGTCGATTCCTACAGTCCAGACAGTTGGCCGTGCGTCTTCCACGTGTAATGGAGGACTTTGTCTTCGAAATGAATTGATCTGCCGGCCTCTCCTGCTTGCACGTCCTGCAAACATTCGTTGAAGGGATAGAATCAGCCATAGTATGTTGGATTGCTGGGACGGTTTGATGAGGAAGGGGGAGGGGGGACTGCGCGGGCAGGCCAACCATATAGACCGCGCACCTGGCTTTACACCTGAAAGGGCTACGGAGTACCAACCAACGAATTGAATGCATTGCAGAGAAGAAAAGCGGGATGCTCTCGAGGAGCTGGCTACCTAGTGACGTATAGACAATGCTCAGGGGCAGGCTGTGAGACCCTCATTTGGTGGCGTTATTAGCATCGGCATCAGCCGAGTGCACATTGACGGCTCAGCCCGTCACAATACCCAGGCAGGACTGCCATCCAATCGACGTCGAGTGGAGACTTATGTGACCAATACGAGCAGAGCTTTTGGACCTCAGTTATCGTCGTAATAAAGTCCTTCGGACTGAATAAAGTCCTTCGGACTGAATAAGTCCGGGGTCCGAGGCGGCAGGCAAGGGAGTAGGTTCGTTAGCCGAGCTCCGATGCGGGAGGTAAGAGAGTAGGTTCGTTCCGGGCTTAACGAAGCCATAGGCCGGATAGTTAGAAAGTCCGGGGTCCGAGGCGGCAGGCAAGGGAGTAGGTTCGTTAGCCGAGCTCCGATGCGGGAGGTAAGAGAGTAGGTTCGTTCCGGGCTTAACGAAGCCATAGGCCGGATAGTTAGAAAGTCCGGGGTCCGAGGCGGCAGGCAAGGGAGTAGGTTCGTTAGCCGAGCTCCGATGCGGGAGGTAAGAGAGTAGGTTCGTTCCGGGCTTAACGAAGCCATAGGCCGGATAGTTAGAAAGTCCGGGGTCCGAGGCGGCAGGCAAGGGAGTAGGTTCGTTAGCCGAGCTCCGATGCGGGAGGTAAGAGAGTAGGTTCGTTCCGGGCTTAACGAAGCCATAGGCCGGATAGTTAGAAAGTCCGGGGTCCGAGGCGGCAGGCAAGGGAGTAGGTTCGTTAGCCGAGCTCCGATGCGGGAGGTAAGAGAGTAGGTTCGTTCCGGGCTTAACGAAGCCATAGGCCGGATAGTTAGAAAGTCCGGGGTCCGAGGCGGCAGGCAAGGGAGTAGGTTCGTTAGCCGAGCTCCGATGCGGGAGGTAAGAGAGTAGGTTCGTTCCGGGCTTAACGAAGCCATAGGCCGGATAGTTAGAAAGTCCGGGGTCCGAGGCGGCAGGCAAGAGAGTAGGTTCGTTAAGGCCGAAATGAAATAACGTATTCGCACGTTCGTAGTCTTTACTATAGCTAAGAAGCGGGTAGGCAAGAGAATTAGGTTTATTCCGGGCTTAATAAAGCTATAAGCCGGGTAGTTATAATAGCTAAGAGGCGGCTAGGCAAGAGAGTAGGTTTGTTCCGGGCTTAACGAAGCCATAGGGCGGATAGTTATAAAGGGTAGGGTCGGAGCTAGTAGGGCTAGGAGTAGGTTCGTTAAGGCCGAAATAAAGTAAGGGGGGGGGGGGGGGGGGGGGGGGGGGGGGGGGGCGGGCAGTATAAAGGAAGTGTTAGTAAAGGGAGTGGAGGGCCCCCAACCCCGGGCAGAGGTAAAGGAAGGGCTAGTAAATAGAGTTTAGGGAAGGGGGGGCCCCCAACCCCGGGCGACACCGCGCACAGCAGCCGCGGGAAGTGCCGTGGGTTACGGGAATTTGAGTATCGGGTTATAGTATGTAAGTCGTGCAAGTTCGGGTGCGTAGCCGGCGAGGGAGCAACCCATTTAAAGAGGCATCATATTACGATCGGTGCGAGCGAGAGAAACGAGATCACGCAGGCAATCAACGCGATACCGGACATCATCACAAAGCAAACGGATTTAGTCGGGTTTCGGTTCCCGGCCCCAACGGCCGAGCCGGTCCCGTTTATCGCGCCGCCGGAGAGGGACGGGATGAAGTGCAAAGCATGCCCGTTCGTGGCCCGACAGCGGCAGAAAATTCAAGAACATTGCCGGCGAGAGCACGGTTGGCAGAACCCGGAGAAGAGAGGAAGGATCGCCCGACACCGCGCACAGCAGCCGCGGGAAGTGCCGTGGGTTACGGGAATTCAGTGCCAGCGGTTTTTCCCAACCCGCAACGCTAGCGGATGGTTTGAGGTAGGGCGAACGGAAGCAGGAAACGCCCAAGAGATCGCAACACCGCTGCCAGCCGAGGACCCGGTCGAACGAGTTAAGCGGTTGCACCGGGAGCAGGCAGCCCGGTTTAAGGCCAAGACGGCAGAGAAGATCCGGGTCAGCGACGACAAGACGGAGCCCAACTGGTGGTTAAGGCGCGCCGGGTGGGCCGAGCATTTAAAGGGGCTAGACGTCGAGATGCTGCGAAAGGCGGCAGACCCGATCCGGGAGGAGGAACCCGCATTGCAGCGCATGTGGGAGATATTCGAGAGAGTGTTGGATCAGGCGCGAGCCACGGCGGAACCCAACAAGGTCGGACTAGCAGCGCTATTCGAGGTGCAGCGGAAGGAGGTCCAGGTCAAGCCGAGGCGCCCGTTCGACAACCGGTTGGAAGACGACACGTGGGCGCGATACAAGGAGGTATGGCGGAAGTTGATGGGCATTTGGTGGCGGATGGAGCAGTTACCCGAGGACGAGCGGCCACCGTATCGCTTGACGAAGCGGCAGGGCGACTCATTCGACGCACTCGCGGAGGAGGTCCAGGCCGCCGTCGGGGACGCGGGACGGCAAGCGAGCGAGACGACGTTAGAGCGGATATGTCTGGGCATGATCATCGCGTCGCTAGACCACCAGTTGAGGCAGGGCCATTACGACAACGTCATTATTAGCGGATTGGCCGTGTTGGGGGTACGAGACGACGGTGGATGGGTCAGCGCGATAGATTACACGTCGCTATATTCGGCGGTCATCAAGACGGCCCGGATGATGGTCGTGTATCAGTCATATCGGGAGCGCGAGGACGAGATAGCCGAATTGGTCACGCAGGGACTCGAGGACGACGAGGCACGGGAACAAGCCGAGGGGATGTTCAGCAAAGTCAGGGCCCGGGTTCAGCGGTTCATGACGACGACGTCGGGCAACCCAGCAGCGCAGCCGACGCCGATGGACTGGATATTCGAGACCCGCAGCTACGGGTTGCACATCCGACACAACACGCCGGCGACCGGCAGCATCGATTGGAAGGGGGAGCAGGTCACGTACCGTAGGATCCGATTTACGATGAGCGCGCTGTCGGAGATGCTGCACACGTTGGTCGACGAGGCGAGGGAGTTGATGGCGGAGTTGGCGTGCGTCGAGAAGGAGGGCGTCGATCGATTGCCGAGGATCGAGTGGCGCAAGATGGAAGACGACCACGGCGAGGACCGGGTCGGACGTTCGTTCTTGACGGACGAGCGCAACGAATGGCTGGGCAAGGGCGAGGGCTGGGTGCTGGGGAGGATTTTCGAGTCAAAGGGTCGACGGGCGGCGTGGATCCCGACGGGCGGCGGCGCGAGGCCGTACAAGGAGGAGGCGATCCGACGATACGGGCGCGCGGTCGAGCAGTTCCGCGAACGACTGTGGATGCTGATGCACATGACGTCCGGCCAGCCCGGACGGTCGACGGAGATTTCGGGGATCCGGTTCGTCAACACGGCCAACGGGGGCGTGCGGAACATCTTGGCGCACGACGGGATGATGTGTTTCGTGACGTCGTACCACAAGGGGTTCCGCAGCACGGGGCAGGCCAAGGTGATCCATCGGTACATGCCGCGAGAGGTGGGGGAGTTGTTGGTGTGGTATCTGTGGTTGATACTGCCGTTCTGGCAGCAGGTGCAGGGGATCGCGAAGGAGGCCGACGTCTGCAGCCCGTTTTTATGGGCGGACGAGATGGTGGGCCGGGACGACGCCGAGGTGGCAGGCGGCCGGGTGGGGGGGCCAGAAGGGGAGCCGGCGGGGGGCCCGGCGGGAAGGGGGTTAGGGTTAGGGTTGGCGAGCACCGGCGCAGACGCCGGGGCGAGCCCGCCGAGGGACGGATTCGAGGGTTGGATCCAGGAGCGAAAGTGGACGTCGGATCGCGTGAGGCGCATCATGCAGCGGCACGGCGAGCGGTTATTGGGGAACCCGTTAAACATGAGCGCGTGGAGGCACATAGCCATCGCCATCGCCAACCGGTATTTAGGACAGTCGTTCAGCACGGGCGAGGGAGAAGAGGAAGAGGACGACGGCGTGGAAGACTCCCCCGTGGATCTACAGGCAGGCCACGGCACGCACATGGCGGGCATGGTCTACGCGCGGTTGCTGCAGCAGGGTGCGTTCGGCACGGCATCGCGGCGCGACCAGTTCCGAGGCGTGAGCCGGCGATGGCACCGACTGTTGGGGTTCGGAGCAGACGACGCGGCGGAGTTCCGGCCGGGAGCCAAGAGACGACGGGAGGCGATCGACCAAGAGCGCGAAGAGGTCAGGGTTAGGCGGTTCGCGCGTCTGCAGCGGGTTGACATCCGCGGCGAGCTGACCACGATGATGGGAGCCGAGGCGGAGTTCAGGGGACAGCAAGAGGCGGTGATCCGGGCGGTGATGCGCGGGGAGAGCCCGATCGTGCAGGTCGCGGGCACGGGCGGCGGCAAGAGCATGACGTTCATGCTGCCGGCGTTCTGCGCGGGGGACGGCGTGACGATCGTCGTGGTGCCGTTGGTGTCGTTGCGGGAGGATCTGCACGGGCGGTGCGCGCGGAGCGAGATCCAGTCGCACGTGTGGCAGGCGCGGCGGGCGAGCCGGGGGGCGTCGATCGTGTTCGTGACGCCCGAGTCGGCGGTGACCAAGGGGTTCCGCGATTTCGTCAACCGTCTGCAGTCACAGGAGCGGTTAGACCGGGTCGTCGTGGACGAGTGCCACGTCTTATTAGACGGAGACCGCGGGTTCCGGCCGCGACTGTCGGAGCTGGGGACGGCGTTGCGGGATTGGGGAGTGCAGAGGGTGTTCTTGACGGCCACGTTGGCACCGGCGGACGAGGAGTCGTTCTTCCGGGTGGCCGGGATCGAGGGCGGGCGGGTGCGCATGTTCCGGTCACGGACGACCAGAAAGAACGTCGCGTACAGGGTCGAGACGGTGCGGGCGAAGAGGGGCGAGCAACAGGAGGAGACGGAGGACGACAAGGTCTGCCGCGTCGTCAGGGGCTGGTTGAACCGGCACGAGAGCGGAAGGGCCATCGTATACGCCGGGACGATCGAGCGAGTCGAGCGGCTGGCCAACGCGCTGGGATGCGAGCGGTACCACAGCAAGGTGGACACGGCAGAGGGCAAGGCGACGAGGTTGCGGGCGTGGTTGAGGGAAGGGACGTTGGTGGTGGCGACGAACGCGCTAGGGCTGGGGGTGGACGTGCCGGACGTGCGGTTGGTGGTGCACGCCGGGATGCCGAGGCGGATGAGGGACTACGCACAGGAGAGCGGACGGGCGGGACGAGACGGGGCCCGAGGCGAGGCGGTGGTCGTCTGCGGGCCGGGGGCGGCGAAGCACGGCCCCGGGTCAGGGTTAGGGGGTTGGGAGGAGGCAGCGAGCGGGTTCGTCGGCGGGAAGTGGTGTCGGCGGGTGGTATTGGACCGGGTGATGGATGGTTGGGCAGAAAGGTCGGGATGCGAAGAAGGGGAGGAAGGATGCGACGTCTGCGTGACGAGACGATGGATGGAGACGATCGAGGACGAGATGGACATCAAGGAGGAGGAGGAAGAGACGCAGGATGGGACGGGGATGGGTTCGCAGCAAAGGAGGCGACGGCGGTTCGAGCAATGGTCGGGGCGGGTCAGGGGAATGCAGGAGGCCGAGGAGGCGGAAGGGTTCCGGGGCCGGGTGGACGACTGGGCAAGCGGATGCGCGTATTGCCGGACGTGGGGAGCGGAAGGGCGCGAGCACGGGTTCGAGGAATGTCCACGGCAGGAAGACGAGGGATGGAAGGGGACGCGGAGCAGGAGGGAAGACATGCGAAGGGAGCTATTCGAGAAGAGGCGGTTGGAGTTGTTCTCGGGATGTTTCGGTTGCGGGTTGCCGCAAGCGATATGTCGGGCGTGGAAGGCAACAGACGAGGACGGGGGACGGTACACGAAGGTGCCGGGGGCAGAATGCCAGCACGGACAGTTGTTGGTGGAAGGGTTCGCAGCGGTATGGACGAGATGGCCAGAGGAGGCGGAGTGGTGGTTGTCGGAGATGATGGAACGGGACGGGCACGAGGAGTCGGGTCGAGATGGCGAGTTATATCGATGGTTGGGGGGGCGGGTGAAATGGGGAGGACTGGAGACGAACCGGCTTTGCCAGGTGGTAGATGGATTATGGGGGTTAGCAGAAGGATTAGGGGAAGGCGGGCGGTCTAGGGAGGTATCGAGTAACGAGGGTGAAGATATATAAAAGAGCAATAGACGGGAAGAGGGCGAGGATTTTATTTTAGGAAGAGGGGTTTACCAACAGGTTAGGCAAGTATACGAGTGCGGGTTTAGGGGGGCAGAGGGTAGGTATAGCGTAGTAGTAAGATATTCCCATTAAAGATGGAAAGGGATATACATAGGAAGGAAATAGGCGGAGATGGGTAGGTGAGGGAGATGGGTAGGGAGGGAGGAGATAGTTAGGGGCGAGATGGTTAGGGGCGAGATAGGTTAGGGGCAGAGGAGATGGTTAGGGTTATAATTATAAATAGTTAGGGGCATTTTTAGATGGTTAGGGTTAGCAGTGGATAGTTAGAACTATAAGGTTAGGGTAGGAATATAGATATAAAGAATAGCAGAAAGGTAGGTTTGTTCCGAGGTTAATAAAGCTATAGGGTCGATATTTAGCAAGGGCGAGCTTTAATCTAGGGGGGCAAGAGCGTAGGTTCGTTCCGGGCTTAACGAAGCTATAGGGCGGATGGTTATAAGTGCGGGGTCCGAGGCGGCAGGCAAGGGAGTAGGTTTATTAGCCGAGCTCCGATACGGGAGGCAAGATAGTAGGTTCGTTCCGGGCTTAACGAAGCTATAGGGCGGATAGTTAGAAAGTACGGGGTCCGATACGGAAGGTAAGAGAGTAGGTTTATTCCGGGCTTAATAAAGCTATAGGGTAGATATATAAACCCCGGGCAGACAAGGAAGGGTTAGTTAAGGGTTAGGACCCCGAACCCCGGGCAGAGTAAAGGGAAGGGCGCCAAATCCCGTATAGAGTAAAAGGAAGGTTTAGTAAAAGGTT
>KQ030517.1:527207-540500 GCA_000956045.1 Hirsutella minnesotensis 3608 | reverse complement strand
TTATATTTAATAACTATTAACTTATATAATATCGGCGGACGGATCCTCTACGCTTATAATAGCTAGCTTAATAAGTAAGGAGCTACTCTAGCTTATCGCTGCGTAAAAGAAGATAATCTTAGCTTTCTAAGTAACGAGATATAAACCGCTCTTAATAGGAGCCCCGTTTGATAGTAATAAAGACCTCTTCGCTATATAGAAGGCTTTAATAATATATAAACTTTAGTTAGACTAGGTATTTATTAGTAGCGTATAGGATTAATAAGTATTCCTTTATTAGTATCTCTCCGCGAAAGTATAAACTAAGGTAGCTCTATACTTTAAACGTAGCGCGTAATAAAGTTTTAATATTAATACCTTCTTTTAGTATCTTAATATAATATTCGCGGACTTATATTACTAATAGGTAGCTATAATAAAGTTAGAGTATATTACTTAATAGTTAGCTTAGTTTTTTTTAGACTTCTTACTCCGCTTTAAGGTTAAGCTCGAGCTATTAAGAGGATCTTAGTAAGTAAATAAAATTAAGGTTATATAGCTTTACTATATACTTTCTACGTAGCTTAAATAATACTATATTAAGTAGGATATCTAGATAGATAATTACCTTATAGCGGTAACTTAAATATAGGCTATTATAATTAATATTAAGTTATTTTAGCTTAATAATAAGTTTTACTAGAAAAAGGTTTATTAACTACCCGCTACGCCGCGAGACGAAGATATATAAATAATAAGCGTAAACTCTACTACCTCCGAGTTAGTAAAAGCGCCTCGCGCTAAGTAAGTTAACTAGGGTAAGTACCCGCGGCGATAACGCGCGCGATAAGTAAGCGACGATACTATATAAATATAGCGCGTAGATAGGAGCTACCTATACTATAGTAAGATAAACTATATAGTAAAGGACTACTAATTCCTACTATTTACTAGGCCGCTTTTAGGGTTATTAGTCTAGGCCTTTAATATTACCTAAGATAGGGACGCCTTAAGGGAGGAGATCGCTAGACTAGGAAATAAGCCGCCCCTATAGTAAGTCTTTTATTAAAGGTAAGATAGTATATTAAGTAAACTAGTAGGAAATTAGCGGAATACTTTCGAGATATTATAAGGAATATAAATATAAGTCTTTTCCTTATTTTTATATTAGTTAATTTTATTAAATTCATTAATATATACGTAGATAGTAGTTATAACTACTACGCTATTATAAGCGAATTTTTTATATAATATTACTAGCTTACTTATATTTTACTACTAAAGCGGAGGTAAGTATATACTATAATAATAGTAAAATAAAAAAGGGAGTAGTAGTTTAAGGAGTCCTCCTTTATTACCTATATAACCTAGTTTATAGCTAACTTAAATAGCTAGGAATTACTTATCGTAGTATACGTAATACCTAGACTAACCTAGGACCTTATCTTAGGTATACCTTAGATAGCTTAGTACGATATTACGCTTTAAATAAAAGCAAGAGAGCTTATAGTATACTTAGTAAGGGACCTCGTTATATAAGTAGTTAAGTAGCGGTAGTTTAAATACTTAATAGCTTTAATTTTTAGGTCTATATTTATAGCTTAAGTCTAATAAAAAGTAAAGGGAAAGATAAACTACTACTTTATTATAACGAGCTTAAAAGATATAACTTTAGTACTACGCTTAGGCATTATAACTCTAGCGAAAGCGCTATAATTAAGAACCCTCCCCCCCGAAGTTAAGTAGTTTTATAATTTCTTTAATAAGGAATAAGCTAACGCTTAACTACTATATTAAAAGAGTTATAATTACTATATCCGCTTAAAGAAGAACCCTAATAGCTTTAACTTAATACTATTATAGGGGCTACTTTATAATATACTATAAGAGTATTTACTTAAGATATAGAAGTAAATTATAAATATAATAAATAAAGGCTAGATATAAGTAAGTTCTTTTTTAGTAGTAGCTTTAGTCTTACTCGCGAAGAAAGCTAGTAGTAGTTAGCGATTTTATATTAATTACTACGCGCTTAATAAAGTAATTAAGTAAAATTAGTACCCGCTTTTACTTATTAAAGAGATATTACGTAGCTTAGCTAGGGTAAGGTAGTTTATAAAGATAGATATTTATACTACTTTCTATAAGCTTCGCGTTATTAAAAGGAAAGAGTATCTTACTACTTTTTATATAAAGTTTAGGCTATTTAAATATTTTATTTACCTTTTTAGCTTTATAAAGATACTAGCTATATTCTAACGATATATTAACTAATTCTTAGGGGAGATTTTAAAAGATTTCGTAACTATATACTTAGATAACGTACTTATTTACTTAAGCGGCTTACGAAAGGACTACTAGAAAAAGGTTTATAATATATTCTTATAGCTATAATAAGCTAGGTTATACCTTAACCTTAAGAAATATAATTTTACTATTAAAAAGGTTAAGTACTTTAAGTTTATAGTTTATACTAGCCGAGAAATTTATTTAAACCCCGTAAAGATTATAGCTATCCGCGACGAAAAACTACTTACCCGCGCTAAAGGTATTTATAACTTCTTAGGATTCGCTAACTTTTACTATAAGTTTATTTTATAGTTCTTAGATATAATAGCTCCTTTAGTAGCCCTTATAATAAAGAATACTCTATTTAACTAAATAAATAAGTACTAAGCTACGTTCGACGCGCTTAAGCTAGCGTTTATATTATACTTAATCCTTACGTAATAAAACCTAAAGCGGATAATAGTTATCGAGGTAGACTACTTAAGTAAGACCTTAAGCGGGTACTTATTATAAAAAGATAAGGCTAGTATACTCTAGCTAATTATATACTACTCCTAGAAACTTTAGTAAGCTAAAAGGAATTATATAATTTATAATAAAAAGCTACTTACTATTATCTCTTATTTCTAGGCTTAATTACCTAAGCTATAGAGCGTAGCTAAGCTATTCGTTATTCTTATTAACTATAAGTTATTAGAATACTTTATAATACTAAAGAAGATATTTAAGCGCTAGGCTTACGAGGCGGAAATGCTTATACTTTTTAATTACTACCTCTAATACTAACCCGGGTCCTAGGTAGGGTAGCTAGATATACTTTCTAGATAAAAGTAAGACTATAAGAATAAAGCGGTTAGGTTTAGTATAGTTATAATACTAATTATAATTAGCGCGATTAGAGCGCTCCTAGCGAATAATAAGTAAGAAGGAATTACCTTAGTAAACTAGACCTAGGAAACTACTATAGCTATAGCGCTTACCTTAGAGGTAGTACTAGCTTTATTCTAGAACTTATACTTCTAGTAGCTTTAAGTAACTACGCTTACTTATAATAGGTCGTATATAAAGAAGGTCTAAGCCCTATTAGGGAACGAATATAAATTCCCTCCCTAAGCGAATATAAGAAAGTAAATCGCGGACTATACCTTATTAGCCTATAGCTTACTATAGTTCCGGGGGCGTATATAAATCCTAAAGTAGGAATCCCTAATAATAGTCCTTATCTAGAGAGTATACGACTTACTAATAGCTAGATACCTTAGTAAGAATATAATATTTAAGCTCCTATAGTAAGACTTCTATTAAAAGGGAATATCTTAAGATATTACGAGGTTTATATAAAATTATTACTACTATAGTAGCTATATTAACTATTAATAGAGATAAGGCTTATTATAACTACTTTTAATCGCGGACTATTTCTAAAGTATAATCTTTATAGACCTTATAACTAACCTACTTATAATAAGCGAGGGCGACCCTTAATACTTAATAGTTATTACTAACTAGTTATTTAAGTATATATAACTTAAGGTAATAATATCTATAAAAGCTAAGGTATATATAGAGAAATTCTAGGACTACTAGTAGTGCTTCTATAAGTTCCTAACTAGCGTTATCTCTAACTATAAGTTAAATTAAGTTAGCTAGTTTTAGTCTACGCTTTATAAAGCTATTAGTATTAAGTAACTCCTCTTTATAGCTTACTACCCCTAGACTAATAAAGGGATAGAGAGAGCGAACTAAGAGGTATAAGTAGTACTATATATAATAGTCTTCTTTTTTTAATTTAACTAAGTTAACTACTTACTAGCTTATTAGCTCGCTTTAAATAACCGCGACTTATTTATTATAAGCCTAAGTCTAAATAAAGCCCTTTATAGGTTTAACCTTAAGCTAATTTAGTAAGTCCGTAATACTCCTATCCCTTTAATATCCCTAAAGGGTAAGGTAGTAGCGTTTATATAGTATCTTAAAGAGGGGACGGATATTACCTAAGCCGCGATTACTTAGTGTTAAGAAACAACAACTTAAAAAGCCTTTATTATACGTATTCGATACGTATAGCTACTAGCTATAAGCCCGTAACCAACCTAACTACTATAACGCTTACTAGCTATTTAACTATAACCTTGGTATAACCCCTTAGCTAGTATCGGCTTAGGCGGCTAGTATTAGATATCGAAGGCCTAGGCTATATACGGGTATATAAGGGATAGGACAATATCGTCCGGACTTCCATACCTACTTTAACACCTATTACACCCTTTCCCTTACATAGCCTACGAAGCTATTTACAACTATTTACTTAACTATCGATATAACTAAATAAGAGGCCTATAGGAAATATAGGAAGGTAACCACTTAACCTTTAAAAACCTTTAAGTTACTCTTTAATCTAGGAAGCTAGAGACTATTGGAATAACTATATCGAACTATTAATATAGCTATAGAAGAGGCCTATTAGAATTGCAGGAGAATTATTAGATGACCTCTAAGTTACCCCTTAATTTATAATATAGCTAAGGAGGGGTCTAGTTAGTAAGGAAAGGGGGTATTCCTATTAAGAAAGATTATATATATAAGGAGGCTTTTCCTCCCTCTCTTCCCTCTTCTCTTTCCTTCCTTCCCTATCTTAAATTACTACTACTACAACGCACCACATAGCCTACCTTTAAATACAGCCTATTTCTTAGAGCCTAGCTCTAGCTCTACTTTTACCCTTAGTTATCTAAGCTTAGCCTAGCCAGCTTAGTATTCCTAGGGATTAAGTAAGACTGCGTAGATCTCTCCCTCTTACTAAGTAATACCCTCTACGACTACGGATAAACAACGTGCCTTTAATAGCCTAGCTATTCGAGGTATCTACGAAGTAACTATACGTCTATTTGGCTAGATATTAGTTATTCCGTAATACTTAGGCGTAGTAACGCTAATAAGATACTATAAACGCCTTAAGGCGCTTAGCTAAGCGTTTCTAGGCTAGCGATAATATATAGCTTAACTTAAAGAATATTAAAATAAACTAGCCTTACTAAAAGCTTAATATACTTATAGCTAAGTATAAGGTTATTAATATCCTATACCCTCTTATTATTAAGCTAAATACGCCGCGTAATATTTATACTACTTTCTATATTAATTAAGTTAAGTAAGTAACGTCTAACTCTCTCTTAAGCTAGTTATTAGTAAACTCTAGGCCGGATCCCCTACTTTAGCTCTTTAATACTAACTTAGGTCTCGCTAAGTATAAAGTTAAGGAAATTCTAGTAGTAAAGAACGCGCGTAGGAAAAGGTAGAAATAAAATATCCTCGTTAAATAGCGTAGCTATATAATACTAACTTAAGAACTATTAGAGAGTATATAAGAAACTAAAGCGCTTATATAGTATAAAGTATAATAAGGAAACGCGTAAGTTTATAATAGTCCTAAATATTAAAAGCTTAATTCTAAAAGCGGAACCCTTAGTAATAGTCTAACTATAACGAATACCTTTAAATAAAAATCTACTTTAATATAAATAAACTAATAAAAAATATAAATATAATTATAGTACCTAGGCTATACTTAATCCTTCCCTAACTAAGCTCCTTAGGCGTCTTACCTATCTTTACCCTATTCCTACTTATTATTTTCTTTATCGTTAGACTAAAACTTATTTTCTATCCTATACTTACGCTTCCCCCTACCTTTATAGTTAAGCTAGCGGGATAGGGTATTATAATAATAGCTAAGGGCCTAAGCGGCGGTAGCGTTAGTAGCGTTTATAGTAAGGGGCGCGTATATTAAAAGTATACTAAAGGTAGACGGGGCCGCGCTAGTAAATAGGCTAGTAGTAAGTAAGGGCGAGGTAGTAGCTAAGCTAAAAATAAAAAAGCCCGCTTAAGAAAGTATACTAGTAGTAAAGTAGACGAAACTAGTAGGTAACTTAGCTAGCGAGAAAGTATATAAAGCGGGCGTAGTAAGGGCGGGGGCGATAGTAAGTAGGGGGTAGTTACTAGTAAAAATAGCTAGGGCGCTAGTAAACGTAGCGTTTATCTTTATAGCGCGCTTATAGTTTCGCGCTAGTTATAAATAATCTCGCGCTAGAAGTCCTCTTAGTAATATATAGACTTTTAGTAGTAGCTAAAAAACTTATTTAGCTTAGAAGTAAGCTAGTTTTAAAATTATAACTATTACTATATAAGCGCTTACTAAAATAGCGCTATATTACTATTATAATAGCTAGGCGTTTTAGGTAGGAGCTTTAGTATAAATAAGATAAGAGCGTTAAAAGGGGTAGGTAAGGTATTAATAAGCGTAGGTAAGGTAGCGAGGGAGGCGTTAGGGGTAGTAATAAGAGGTAGCGCGGGGGTATATATATTATAAACTTAACGCGGGTTAAAGCGGGTAGCCTTTAGTAAGGTAAGAAAGCGCTCCTTAACCTCTATAAACGCCTCCGTTAAGACCGCGCGCTAGTAAGGCTAGTCGGCGGTCTTAGGCTAGCGCGGTATTATAATAGCGCGGTTTTCTTATACTAGCTTCTCTATATCGCGAATAGCTTAGCGAAGGCGAGAATCGCTAGTAAATAAGCGCTTCTCCTAGAAGTATTAGCGCTTAGCGTCCCTATATATAAGATAGGCTTTATTATTACCGCGCTTATATTTAGCTACGCTTAAACTAAAAAAGTCTATAATATAAAGTATATATATATATACTTTCTTAATAGGGATAGCGCTTTCTTTATTAAAGCTATTACTTTTTATACTAAACTAGCTTATAGTAAGGTTAGCGGGCTTACTAAGCTTATAAGGCAGCGAAGGAGGGGGGGGCGGGGGCGTAGTAGTAGTAAATATAGCGAGGGTAGCTATAAAAGTAAGAGGTTAAGAGGGCTAAGTAAAATATAGTAAGAAAATAAAGTAATAGTAAGTAATAGTAGTAAGTCGAGAGTAATAGTAGTAGAGAAAGTATAAAGTAAGTACGAAGAGCTTACGTATATTAACGTTTTAATAGTATTAGTAAGGAAGAAGGGAAAAGGAATAATGAAAGGAGGGGAGTAGCGGGACTATTTATATACCCTAGGTCTAGATATAGCGCGGAGCTAGTTTAGTTACTAATAAATACTAGTTAGCAAAATAACCGCGCGCGGTATAGGGCTACTTAGGTTACTTAGCGACGCTAAGGTAGTCTATATACTAGAGGCGGGCTAAGCGCGGGGCGGCTCTTAAGTTAAGTAACCTAGGAGTAGGGGGGTATATTACGAGCTCGAGCTATAAGCTCGGACTTACGTATAGTTATTACGTAATAGAAACCCGCGCCCTAAGGCGCGCGCTTTAGACCCGGGGCGCTTATAAGTTCCTTCCCTCTATATAATTATTAATACTATTATTAACGCTTATTTATAGACGTACTAAGGCTAGTCCCTTATAATTCTTAAAATACTAAGCTATTATAATAGTAATATAGTATAGTTTTAGTAAAGTAATAGCTATAATTTTTAAACTAACTTACTTTTAGGTTAAATAAGTTTTTTAACTATTACTAAGTATTTATACGCTATTAAGAAAACTTCTAGCGCGAGATTATTTATAGTTAGCGTAAAAACCGCGAGTATATTATTAAAATAAACGCTATATTTACTAGCTAACTTATAATAGCTTATGTAAGCGCTAGTATATAAAGCTTAATAATTTTCTATTTAATAATAGTAAAGAGAAAGAAAAGTAAAAATAAAATAAGAATAGTTAGCTTACTTAAAAAGCTTAGTTATTATTATAAACAGATAGAGTATAGCTTAAGCGCTATAAATATATTTATATTTTTTATTAGTTTACTTATATTAAAGTAGCTTTTTATTTAGAAGTATTTACTATAGTTAGAATACTACTAAGGGTTTTACTTTTAAAATTAAGCTTTTAATATTTAAAGTTATTATAAAATTATATATTTCCTTATTATACTTTATACTATATAGACGCTTAAGCTTTTTATATACTTTTTAATAGCTTCTAAGTTAATATAATATAGCTATACTATTTAATAAAGATATTTTACCTCCTTACTTTTTTTATATATTCTTAGCCGCTAGGATTTCCTTAACCTTATACTTAGTAAAGGTTAAATTAAAATCTAAAAGGTAAATTAAGAGATATAGCTTAGAGTCCGCTAATAACTAGCTTAGAAAGGGGTTAAAAGCTACTTACTTAAATTAGTTTATGTAAAAAGTAAAGTAAATACTACGAAGTATATTTAGCTTAATAGTTAAGGGGTATAAGATAGTAAAAACCTCGTACTTAGCTATAAATATATTAAGGTTTTAATAGGGCTAGTTTATTTGAATATTCTTTATATTAAGCTATATATTATCCCTAATTAAAAACGCTTAGCTAGTTATTTCGAAGCGTTTATTATATCTTATTATTATTACTACGCTTAAGTAATCGCGGCTTAAGTAATATTTATTTCTTTTTTAAAGTATTATATAACGCTACTACTTTACCCTTTAGGGATATCTAGGCCGCAAGGATATTATAAACTTATTAAACTAGCTCGAGGTTAAATTTATATAAAGCTTAGTTTAAGCTTAGTTTTATAATCGATAAATCGCGGTTATTTAAAGTAAGCTAGTATATTAGTAAGTAGCTAGCTTAGTTAAACTAAGAGAATAAGACTATTATATATAGTTATAAGGGACTAGCCTTAGTACGTCTATATATAAGCGTTAATAAAGGTATTAAAAACTATACGAAGGGGAGGGAACCTATAAGCGCCCCGGGTCTAGAGCGCGCGCCTTAGGGCGCGGGCTCCTATTATATAATATCTATATATAGACCCGAGCTTATAGCTCGAGTCTATAATATACCCCTCTACTCCTAGGTTACCTAACCTAGGGGCCGCCCTACGCTTAGCCCGCCTTTAGTATATAAACTACCTTAGCGTTACTAGGTAACCTAAGTAGCCCTATACCGCGTATAATTACCCTACTAACTAGTATTTATTAGCGACTAAACTAGCTCTATACTATATCTAGACCTAGGGTATATAAATAGCCTTATTACCCCCCTCTTTCTTTTATCTTTTTCCCTTTTTCTTTCCTAACGCTATTAGAATATTAATATATATAAGCTCTCCTCGCTTACTTTATACCTTCCTTACTACTACTACTCTCTTCTTACTACTACTATTTATTACTACTTTATCTTTTTACTATATTTTACCTAGCCCCCTTTACTTTTTATTCTTATAGCTACTTTTACTATATTTACTACTACTATACCCCCGCCTCCCCCCCCTTTACTACTATATTACGCTATTAGCGCTTACGCTATTAAAAGTAATAGTAATAATAATAAAAGTAAAAGGCCTAAAGTACTTACTTATATATATATACTTTACTTAAATAAGCTATATTATAATAAGTCTACTAAGTACTACCTTAGTAGTAGTAATTCCTATTAGCGCTACTATAATAAAAAGTATAAGTATTTTTAAAATAAGTACTTATTTACTAAAGATCTATAACTATACTAAGCTATATATAATATAAAGGCTTTAGCAAAAGCTAATAAAGCTATTAATAAGCTTAGCTAAGCTAAAATAGCTACTCAACCCCGCTACTATATTATTTTAATAAAAGAGTTTTAAGCTATTACCCGCTACTTTACTTTACTACTAAAAGTAGCTCGCTACGCGCCTACCCTTATTATAAATATATATACCCCCCTAGCTACTTTCGCTACTACTCTTAATATTACCTTTACCGCTTTTATTACTACTCTTTTAGTAATTATTCCCTCTAGCTTATCGCGCTATAGTACTAACTTAGGGTCTCTTTAGTAAGCGCTTATATAGTAATAGCTATAGTTTTAGAATTAAATTATATTTAGCTTAAATAAGTTTATTTACTACTATATAGAAGTAATAATATATTATATAGAGGCTATAGCGCGCTAGGAGGAGCTATAGTACTTAGTTTTAGAAAGCTAAGCTTAAGATTAAGCCTAGGCTTAAGAAGCTAATGCTACCTTCGCTAGCGCTTTAGCTATCCTCGTTAGTAACTACGCTTTACTTATTATCGCTCCCGCTTTTACCGCGCTTACTTTATTTACTTACTTACTAGCTAGGTTACTAGCTAGCTTTATCCCCTTTACTATTAATACGCCCTCTTAAGTAAGCCTATTTACTTTTAGTACTACTACTACTTTACTTACGCTTATTACTAAATTACTCGCTAACGGAGCTATATCCGCCTTTAGTATACCCCTAGCGCGTATATACCCTACTATTACCCCCGCTATTAATTAAACCCCTAGCCTTAACCTTAATACCCCGTCCCGCTAGCTTAACTTTAAAAGTAAGAGAAAGTATAAGTATAAGATAGAGAATAAGTTCTAGATTAATAATAAGAAAGATAATAAGTAAAACTAAGGTAAAGATAAGTAAAACGCTTAAGAAGCTTAGTTAGGGAAGGATTAAGCGCGGCGTAGGCGCTATACTTATATTTAAGTTTTTTATTAGTTTATTTATATTAAAATAGATTTTTATTTAGAGGTATTCGCTATAACTAAACTACTACTAAGGGCCCCGCTTTTAGAATTAAGCTTTTAATATTTAGGATTATTATAGATTTATATATCTCTTTATTATACTTTATATTATATAAATACTTTAGTTTCTTATATATATTTTTAATAGCTCTTAGGTTAGTATAATATAGTTACGCTATTTAATAAGGATATTCTATTTTTACTTTTTCCCGTATATATTCTTAGCGGCTAAGATTTTCTTAACCTTATACTTAGCGAGACCTAGGTTAATATCTAAAAGCTAGAGTAAGAAGTCTAGCTTAGAGTCTACTAAAGATTAACTTAAGAGAAGGTTAAATACTATTTACTTAACTTAATCGATATAGAAAGTAAAGTAAATATTACGTAGTATATTTAGCTTAATAGTAAGAGGGTATAAAATATTAATAACCTTATACTTAACTATTAGTATATTAAGTTTCTAATAAAGCTAGTTTATTTTAATATTCTTTATATTAAGCTATATATTATCTTTAGCTTAAAAACGCTTAGCTAGGCGTTTTAAGGTATTTATAGTATCTTATTATTACTATTACGCTTAGGTAATCGCGGCCTAAGTAATATTTATCCCTTTCTTAAGATACTATATAAAAGCTACTACCCTACCTTTTAAAAATATCGAAAGTACTAAAGTATTATAAACTTATTAAATTAATTTAAAGTTAAACTTATAAAGGGCTTAGTTTAAGCTTAAGCTTATAATAAATAAATCGCGATTATTTAATATAAGCTAGTAAGCTAGTAAGTAATTAGCTTAATTAAACTAAGAAAAGGAGACTATTATATATAGTACTACTATAATATTAGTTAGGAACTTATAGAAGTACTACTAATAATCCCGGAACCTCTCTATATATACTTTAGCTTTTATAAATATTATTACCTTAAGTTATATATACTTAAATAGCTAGTTAGTAATAACTATTAAATATTAAGGGTTACCCTTACTTATAGTAAGTAAGTTAGTTATAAAATCTATAAAGATTATACTTTAGAAATAGTTTATAATTAAAAGTAATTATAGTAAGCTTTATTTTTATTAATAGTTAATATAGTTACTATAGTAGTAGTAATTTTATATAAATTTATTAATATCTTAAAATATACCCTTTTAGTAAAATTCCCGCTATAAAAGCTTAAATATTATATTTTTACTAGGGTACTTAGCTATTAGCGAGTTATATATTCTCTAGATAAAGACTATTATTAAGGGTTTTTACTTTAGGATTTATATATACTTTTAGAACTATAGTAAGCTATATATTAATAAGGTATAGTCTATAATTTACTTTTTTATATTTACTTAAGGAGGGAAATTATATTTATTTCTTAATAAAGCCTAGATTTTCTCTATATATAACTTATTATAAATAAGTATAGTTACTTAAAGCTACTAAGAGTATAAGTCTTAAAATAAAGCTAGCGCTATTTCTAAAATAAGTACTATAGCTATAGTAATTTCCTAGGTTTAGTTTAGTAAAGTAATTCCTTCTTATTTATTATTTACTAAAAGCGCTTTAACTATATAAATTATAATTAAGGTTATAATTATACTAAACTTAATTACTTTATCTTTATAGTTTTACTCCTTTTTAAATAGGGTATTTAGCTACTTAGCTTAAGTCTTAAGTTAGTATTAGAAGTAGTAGTTAAATAGCGCGAGTATTTCTACTTAGTAAGCTTAGCGCTTAGATATTTCCTTTAGCGTTATAAAGTATTTTAATAATTTATAGTTAGTAAAGATAATAAATAGCTTAGCTATACTTTATAGCTTAGCTAACTAAGCTTAAAAGTAAGAGATAATAATAAGGAGTTTTATATTATAAATAGTATAGTTTATTTCTACTTATTAAAGCTTTTAAGAGTAATATATAACTAGCTAGAGTATACTATTTTTATTTTCTTATAAAAAGTATTTACTTAAGGCCTTACTAAAGTAGTTTACTTTAATAACTATTTTTTACTTTAAGTTTTATTATATAAGGATTAAATATAATATAAATACTAGCTTAAGCGCGTTAAACGCGGCTTAGTAACTAGCTATTTAGTTAAAAAGTATATTTCTTTTTATAAAAGTATAAAGGGGCTATAATATAAAAAAACTACGAAATAAACTTATAATAAAAATTAGTAAATCTTAAGAAATTATAGACTCTTTATATATAGGTAAGTAATTCTTAGTTATAAATAGCTACGATTTTTATAAGATTTAAATAAATATCTTAGCTAGTATAAACTATAAACTTAAATTACTTAACTTTTTTAATAGCGAAATTATATTTCTTAAGGTTAAAGTATAGCTTAGCTTATTATAGCTATAAAAGTATTTTATAAACTTTTTTTAATAGTCTTTTTATAAGCTATTTAAGTAAATAAGTATATTATTTAAGTATATAATTATATAGTTTTTAAATATATCCCTTAAAAACTAATTAATATATTATTAAAAAGTAATTAATA
>KQ030517.1:506582-526825 GCA_000956045.1 Hirsutella minnesotensis 3608 | reverse complement strand
GAGTATAATATTATATTAAGCTATTTAAGGTATAGTTAAGATAAAGTCCCGGGTTAGTTTAAGTATCATATATACTATAATAAGTAATTCCTAATTATTTAAGTTAGCTATAAACTAAGTTATATAAGTAATAAAAAAAGACTTTTTAAACCTTTACTCCTTTCTTTATTTTATTATTACTATAGTATATACTTACCTCCGCTTTAGTAGTAAAATATAGGTAAGTTAATAATATTATATAAAAATTTTACTTATAATAGTATAGTAATTATAACCGCTATTTACTTATATATTAATAAATTTAGTAAAATTAATTAATATAAAAATAAAGAAGGGACTTATATTTATATTTCTTATAATATCTCGAAAGTATTTTATTAATTTCTTATTAATTTAGTTAACGCGCTGTCCCGCTTTTAATAAGAGGCTTACTATAGTAGTAGCTTATTTCTTAGTTTAGCAACCTCCTCCTTTAAAGTATCCTTATCCTAAGTAATATTAAGGGCTTAAACTAAAAACCCTAAAAGTAGCCTAGTAAATAATAGGAATTAGTAATCCTTTATTATATAGCTTATCCCGCTATAGTATAAGTAGCTTTTATTTACGCGCCGCGTTTATATAATATTATCGCTTATTTATTATATATATTATTACTATAAGCGCCCGCCTTAGTTAACTTACTTAGCGCGAGGCGCCTTTACTAACTTAAAAGTAGTAAAGTTAATACTTATTATTTATATATCTTTATCTTATAGCGTAGTAAGTAATTAGTAAACCTTCTTTTAGTAAAGCTTATTATTAAGCTAAAATAACTTAATATTAACTATAATAGCCTATATTTAGGTTATTACTATAAAGTAATTATTTATTAGGATATCCCGCTTAATATAGTATTATTTAAGCTAAGTAAAAAATATATAGCGGAGCTATATAACTTTAATCTTATCTACTTACTAAAATCTTCTTAATAGCTTAAGCTTAACCTCGAAGTAAAGTAAAACGTTTAAAAATAACTTAGCTAACTATTAAATAATATACTTTAACTTTATTATAGTTATTTATTAGTAATATAAGTCCGCGAATATTATATCGAGATACTAAAGGAAGGCGTTAATATTAAAACCCTATTACGCGCTATATTTAAAGTATAGGGCTACCTTAGCTTATATCTTCGCGGAGAGGTACTAGTAAAAAAATACTTATTAGTCCTATATACTACTAATAAATACTTAGTTTAACTAAAGCTTATACGCTATTAAGGCCTTTTATATAGTAAAGAGGTCTTTATTACTATCGAATAAAGCTCCTATTAAAAGTAGTTTATATCTCGTTACTTAGAAAGCTAAGATTATCTCCTTTTACGTAGTAACGAGCTAGAGTAGCTCCTCGCTTATCGGGCTAGGTATTATAAGTATAGAGGACCTATCCGCCGATATTATATAAGCTAATAGTTATTAAATATAAAGGACTAGCCTTAGTATATTTATATATAAGCGTTAATAAAGGTATTAATAACTATATAGAGGGGAGGGAACTTATAGGCGCCCCGGTCCGGGGCGCGCGCCTTAGAGCGCGGGCTCCCGTTACGTAATATCTATACGTAGACCTAAGCTTATAGCTCGAGTCCGTAATAATAGTACTACTTATAATTCCTAACTTACCCTCTTTATTCCCTTATTAGTCTAGGGGTAGTAAGCTATAAATAGGAGTTACTTAATACTAATAATTTTATAAAGTATTAACTAGAATTAGCTTACTTAATTTAACCCTTAGTTAGAATTAACGCTAGCTAAGAATCTATAGAACTACTACTAGTAGTTTTAAAACTTTTTTATATATACTTTAGCTTTTATTAATATTATTACTTTTAACTATATATATTTAAATAGCTAGTTAGTAATAATTATAAAGTACTAAGAATTACCCTCCCCTTTAGTAAGTAAGCTAGTTATATAGTTTATAAAAATTATACTTTAAAAGTAATTTATAATTAAGAGTAAATATAGTAAGTTTTATCTCTATTAGTAAGTAATATAGCTATTATAGTAGTAATAATTTTATATAAACTTCCCGATATCTATAAATATACCCTTTTAGTAGAAATCTTATTATAAAAGCTTAAATATTATATTCTTACTAAAGTACTTAGCTATTAGCGAGTTATATACCCTCTAAATAAAGACTATTATTAAGGGTTTTTATTTTAAGATTTATATACGCCCCTAAAACTATAAGGTTTTATATACTAATAGGGTATAGTTAGCTATTTATTTTCTTATATTTACTTAAGAAGGGAACTTATACTTATTACTTTATAAAGCTTTAATTTTCTTTACGTATAACTTATTTTAAGTAAGTACGGTAGTTTAAAGCTCCTAAAGGTATAAGTTTTAAAATAAAGCTAGCACTTCCCTTAGCTTAAGCGCTATAGTCTAGCTACTTTTTAAGTCTAGCTTATAAGTAAGTTTCTTCCCCTCTTTATACTTATAAACCGCGTCTTAACCGCGCTAATTATAATTAGTATTATAATTACACTAAACCTAGCTACTTTACTTTTATAATTTTACTCTTATTTTAATAAGGTATTTAGCTACTTAGCGGGCTTAGCGCTTAAATATCTCCTTTAGTATTATAAAGTACTTCAATACTTTATAATTAGTAAAGATAATAAATAGCTTAGTTATACTTATTATAAGGCAGGATCTAATAAACTAATTAGCCCGAAGTCTCGCGACTTCGTAACCTCGGCTAATATTAGTAAAACGCTAATAGAAGTAGCTACCTAGATCTAGAGTATTAATTATAATTACTATATTTATTTAGCTATATTTAGTAGTACTATAATAAGTATAGAATAGGCTAGATATATAGATAAAAGGCAATAGTTTTACCTACCGTTTTGCTAGCGTTAGCGCAATATAACTACTAAGTCTCTCTACCTACCTTAGACTTATATACTTATATAACTATAAAATATAAAGTAAGAAGGGACCCGCTTATCCCCCTCTTTATATACCTTAGCTTCCTTTTTCTTACTCTATTAAAGTATTAGTAAATATATAGGATAATTAAGAGTATATAATATATAAGAAAGTAGTTAAATAGGAATATACTAGTAAAGCTAGCGGGGGTTCTAGGGGTAAAAGTAAGGATAGGCTTAGCTATAGTAATAAGTATAAATGTAAGAGTAAGCGTAAGTAGTAGGGTCTTTACTAAGAGTAAGTTAGCTAGATTAATAATAAGCTTAAATACTATTTAATATATAATTAGCTTAATAAACCGCGCTTATAATAATAAGAGAAAGACTTATAATAAAGTTATTATTATTACTAATACTATAAATAAATAGTAAGCTTTAAGATAAAGTAAATAAGAAAGTAAGGATTATAGTAATAAGCGTAGTACTTATATAATAATAGTAATAGTAGTAATAAGTAGAAGAAAAAGAAAAAGAAAATATAAAAAATAAGCCCCTTTTAAAAGGTAAGGTATAAGCTAGTAGTAAGCTACTAGCTAGCTAACGTAGAGTATTTATAATTATAGTAGCTTAAATAGCTAGAGAATAATAAGCTTAATAGCTTTAGCTAATAATATTAAAACTATAATAACTACTATATATATAACGCTAAATCGAGGCTATCCCCGCCCCTAGAGGTAATAATAAGGGAAGGGGAAAAGGGGCTTATTATAAGGTCTTTAACCTAGTAAGAGCTTAAGCTTACCTAAGCTTATTACGTAGGTTAGTACGCGGGTAGGACCCCTATAATTACGGAGCTACGTACGTAGGATAGCTCTCTCTTTATAAATTAATATACCTTATACTACGGACCGTACCTATGCCCCTTCGAGCCTCTATAGGACCGTAATACCGGGGCGGATTAAGTTAAACGCTAAGACTATTATCTCCCCCCTATAGTAAGTAAGGGAAGATATAGGCCTAAGCTCCTTATTTAAGCGCTAGATAAGGTAGATTAAGTTAAATACTAAAACTATTATCTCCCCTCTATAGTAAGTAAGGAAAGATATAAGCTTAGGCCCTAACCTCCTTAATTACCTTCTATACTTTATATTTCGAGCTTAAGCTTTAAATCTTAACCTTAAGCCCTAACTTCCTTAACTACTTTTTATACCCCGCGTTTTAAGCTTAAGCCCTAACCTTTTTAATTACCCTCTTTACCTTATATTTCGGGCTTAAGCCTTAACCTCCCTAACTACCTTCTATACTATACGTTTCGGGCTTAAGCTTTAAATATTATTTTAACTTTAAGCTTTAACCTTTTTAACTATTTTTTATAAACACTTTAGGCTAAGACTACTTTTTAAGCTTTTATTAAAACTTATTTTTTTATTTTCTTTATAAATACTTTATTTTTTAAAGCTTTTACTATTATAAAAAGTAAAAAAGTACTAAAACATAAAAAGTTTTTTTTATTAAAATATAATTAGTTTTAAAAGTAGTACGAGAACTTATTATAATTATAATTTATATCCTTTTTTAATATTTTATAACTACTTAGACTTAAAGATAAAACTACTTTTTTAACTTTTAATATATTAAAAAGCTTATTTAAAAGTTTAAGTAAAATAGCTTTTATTGAATAATCCTAGAGAGTTTCCTTTTAATCTTTATACCTTAATTTACTATTTAAGCTTTTATATAAATTTTATAATACTCTAAAGTTTTATAAACATTCTAATTCCTTTAAACCTTTAGATACTCTATTTAAAAATAGAATATAGTTAATATAGAGGGGTAGCTAAAAGTTATTACTAGCTAGTATTATATAACTACTATAGAGGACTATATAGCGTAAACTATAGAAAGTTCTTCGGACTTTTAGTAGCTTTATATTATATTTAAGCGCGAGATACTTCCCCCTTTACTTTTCCTATAGCTCTAGATTAATATATTATATATTACGTATCCTAATAGCTATAGCGTTATTTAAAACTATATAAAGCTTATATTTAAGTAGAACCTAATTATTTTTAATAATAAAGCTTAAGATTTATAGGAATATATTAAGATAGTATTACTTTTTAATACTTTTAGTTAATACTTAGCTTATTACTTTATAATCCTTTAGAGAAATAGCCTATAGTATTTTAAAGCTATTTAATAATATAATATACTTATTAAAAAAAGGCATTCTTAATTAGTTATTAATACTACCTTAGTAATAGTAAACTTAATAATATAAGTATTAAGATATATATATTAAAAGGTTAAAGCTAACTTTTAGAATAAATTTTCTTTTATTTGTATACTATTTAAAGGGACTTTTCTATACGTAGTAAGGAATATAGAAAATATCTATATCTAAAGGACTAGTATTACTTTATAATATACCCTCTTAAGGGTATTTATAACCTTTTTTATCTTAAAGAAAGTAGCGAAAGCTTTACTAAGCTTAAAGAAAGTTATAAGTAAGACCTTATACTTTTAAAAAGACTACTAAGTAGCATATTTCGCGCTTATATAAAGGAAATCTAGTTAAAAAAATTACCTTTATAAATATCTACTTAATTATCTTATTAATAAAGGACTTTATTAAGGTTTTATTAAGAGTATTAATATATATAATTTTATAAGTTAGTAAGAAAAAAGCCTTACTTAAGTTCTCTTCTTATAAAACTCTTAAGTTTATACTTTATAAAGGTTTTTACTTAACGCTATTAAACTTTCCTTTTAGTATAGCTATATTTTTAAGCTTTAATAAGTATAAAAGCTTCTTTTTAAAAATACTTTTTATATTTAACCTTAAAATTAAAGCTAAGGAAGTATTAATATATATATAGTATTAAGTTTTTAACTTAGCTTTATAATACTTAAAAGAGTTATAAACCTTTAAAAGAAAGAGGGCTTTAGTATAAAGGATAAGAAAGAAAGGTTATAAAAAGCGCTTTTTAAAGCTTATTTAAAGCTAGCTTCTCTAAGTAATAAGAGAGTTTTATAGCTTATCTTTATAGCTTAACTAAAGAGTAATTCTAAAGCTAATTAATAACCCTCTTAAAGATAATCCTATATTTATATAATCCTTTTAAAAGTCCTTTTTTAAAGAATTAAGTCTTATACCTTAGGATTAAGTTAAAGCTAAGACTTTAGTATAAAAATTAGACTTTCTTAAATTCTTTACTTTATAAATTTTAGTTTAAAAAAGTAAAGCTTTAAGTATAGTAACCCTAAGGTAAGTAAGTAAAAATAAGATTACTAAGGAGGCCGGGCTTAGTATAGATAAAGCTAACCTTAGTAAAGATAAAGCTAGGGATTTAAAAATAAAACTTACTAGCTATTAAATAACCTAGGGCATAAAGATAAGAGTATAGTAAAGCGCTTAGTAAGCTACGCTTAGTAGGGATTAGATAATACTAGAAATAAAGTATAGGGTTAAAACGGAAAGAAAGTATAGTAAATTAAAAAACGAATTAGCCTTAAAACCCTAGCGACTTAAGTAAATAAAAGGTTAAGTAGCTAAAGCTAAAAGCTTAAGCTAGTAAGGGATAGGGGAAGTAATATAGTAAGAAATAAGAAAAAAAAAGAAGTATACTAAATTTCCTTTTAATAGCTAGAAAGAAAATATAAAGTTAGGAGTTCTTAAAGTATAAATATAATATTAATTTATTAATTCTTTCGTACTTTAAGCTTTACTATATACTATTATTTAATAAACCCTATACTTTTCTTTTTTATTTACTTAAACCTTTAACTATAACCTCTTACTTTTTTCAAAAATAATATCTCCTTCCCCCTTTACTTAATTAAATTATCCTAAGTTTAAAAAGTTCTTTTTTTTAACCCCTTAATCCTATAAAGTAAGGAAGGACTATAAGTTAAGAATAGTTTCCCTAAGCTTATTAATAAGAATATACTTATATTCTATAATAGTAATACTATAGCGGGGGCTAAAAATAACCCTAAGCTAAATAAGACTAATAAGGGTAAGGGTTACTTTAGTATTAATCGTTTAAAAAGCTAGAAAATAATTTTAAATAAAACTTAATATCCCTCTCCCTTAAGTTTCCTTAAGGATTAATAGCTACTTAGGTAGGGGCTTAATTTATAAAGCTTACGTAAAAGCTTTTAGCTTTTATAATACTATTAAGCTTTTATAAACTCCCCTATATATTAACGTTAGTAAAGTAACCCTAAATAGAAAGAGGAAACTTAGCTTAAGACTTACTTTCTTATATAATAAGTTTATTTTAGTTTTCTACCTTAATATATTTAGTATTATTAAGCGCTTACATTTACTTATTAGTATTATTAACTTATCTCTTTTTAACTATATTAACTTTTCGTTTTATAAATAAAGCGCGTAATATAAGTCGAAATACATAGATATAAGTATCCCTTTCTTCTTTACTTATTGTTAAGATATATGCTTATATAAGCATAATATAAATTTCCTATAAAAAGCTTCTCTATAGATATATATCTTTCCCAATCCTCTTAGCTATATAAGAACCTATAATACGGACTTATAAGCTTTAAACCTAGATTTACTAGGGTTAGGGTTATATATTAGGGTTATAAAATATTTAGGAATAATTAGCGCCTTTTACTTTATCCTATATATATTATTTGTTATTGAGGAAATATATAGCTAAATTACGGTAAGTAGCGGTATCTTTTAGGTTAGGTAATATAAGTAGAATAGTTATATAGTTAGACTATATAGACTACTTCCGCGCGAACCTTAATAACGTAAAGTTAAATATCTCGGAAATAGAGATACTAAAAATTTAACTAATAATATACCTAGAACCTACCTTTTTAGCGCTTTTATATACCGGTCTTTCCGGACCCGTAAGTAGTCTAGTTCTTAAGATATTTAGCTATAAGTATAGACGCTTCTCCCTAGATAGTTTAGATAGATTATTAATATAGATATCTTAATAACTTACTTATCTTTTAACTAATTTACACGTAAAGACTACTATTCTAATCGTAACTTTTCCCTCTATTTTACATATAGCTATCCTGCCTACTATAGCCTACCTAAAGAGGCTATTTTCCTGCCCTTTAACATAGCTTCTACTATAACTTACTTTAATAATAAACCTTTTTAGTAGTCTTTTTATAAGCTACTAAAGTAAATAAGTATATTATTTAAATATATAATTATAAAGTCTTTTAGAATATTTCTTAAGAATTAATTAATATAATATTAAAAAGTAGTTAGTATTTTTATAAAGTTAAAAAAGTAAATAAAGTATTTAAAAAGTCTAAACTTTATATATAAGGTAGTAAAGTAGTCTTACTTTCTAATAATATAAAGCTTATAAAAAGTAATATAAATATTTACTTTTATAAACTACTTTACTTTAGCTAAGCTATAAAATATACTTTTAATAAATAAAAGTAAGTACTTATTTTACTTAATTACTTTACTAAGTATTTAGTAGTTAAGATTAAATCTCTATTTACTATTAAGTTTTTTTATAAGTAAAATTAAAACTACTACTATATAACGGTTCCACAACTAATCACACATATGCATGTAGGGTAGGTAGGTAGCGTTAAGAGGCAAAGGTAGAGTCTAATTACTAAGAAAAGCTAAAGCTTGCGAGAGGGAGAATCCCCCTCGTATTGGGATCTATTCGGCCCCTCTTCTTAAGCTAAATATACTCGCGTGCGGGGGCGTTACGTATACCCCCTTACGTATTTAAAGCTAGGCCTTATAATTATCCCCCCTCTAGGGTAGCCGACTCGGCTACTATTCGGTAGGTATACGGCTAATAGTCGCCGTAGAGATAGTAATATACTATAGCGGGGTAATAAGCGGTAAGCGCGGGCAAAATTAGTAAATACTAAAATAAACGCCCGCTCCCCTGTCTTAATTTATTTTCTTTTCTCTTTAAGTATTGCTATATACCTCGCTACTTTATTTTCTCTTTATACTCTACCTATTATCGCTCTCTTTTTATCCCCTTTTCGATACCCCCGACTTCGATAATCGACTACTAATAGCTATTATTAATATAGCTCCCGAGACTCCTCGATATAGTAAGAAGGGGCGCTATAGTTACGGTTTAGGCTCGAATCGTCGTAAAGGTTATTAAGCCTCTCCTTCCGCTCCTTTTAGTAGTAGCTTACGCTATCGTTAGCGTAAGGAGCGGCGGCGACGATAAGAGACTAGTACTACGGAGCGACCTAGCTCCGATACCCCTTCTTGCCGCCCCCGAAACGCTACCGATTCGATTACTAGCGCGAATATAGGCTTAGCCGACTAGGCCCGCGACTAAGATCTCCCCCCTCCCTTTATTAAAGATAACGCTAACTAGGAGATAATAAGTACTTAGGACGAATTGGGCCCTATTCGGGGGGGTTCCCCTCCCGTCTAGGATAGCTAAGTTATCCTTCCTCCTATAGCTTTAACTCGTATAGAGGAACTCTTTAAACCTCCTCGCGGTTAGGATCGACTAGCCCGTATACTATCTCCCTTACCCGCCTCTAACGAGGAGGATCCTATTATCTATTCGCCGGTTACTCCTTATAACTAATCCGGGGGGTTACTTAACCTAAACCTTAGGCGTAGCGCCGAAGATATCTAGAACCCCGATAACTAGGAGTTTAATAATAACTAGGATAGCTTAGATAATAAAAGCCCGCTTAAGGGTAGGGTCGGATATAATTCGGTAGCGCGTTAGCGCTACCTTAAAAAGAAGTCCTACTTAATTTCGGTAATAGCCCTTATCTAGAAGCGTAACTAATATTTAAAGTACTTCTATAGGGGCCTAAATGACTATACTAGCCTAGAGCCTAAAGGGTTAGAGGTATTTAAAATTTTCTATACCTTTTCTAATATTATAACTATACTATATAACGTATACTTATAGTAGAAGAGTCCCTACGTTTTAGTATACTTAACTATTTACTCCCCGATTAATACCTAATTACTAACTAATCCTATAAGTTCTTACTAGGATAGTTAGCGATAGGGATAACTTTATATTATTTTATAACGTTACTAAGGTAAAGCTTAGCCGCCCCTCTATTAATAATAATAACGACGACCCGTTTTACTATATAAAAGGGGGATAGCGCTAAATCGCCTATGTAGCTTAGGAGCTAGGCGTAGCGTTCGAGCGCGCTATTACCTCCTACCGTAAGGAGAACGGTTTAGCTAGTACTAAGGGTACTACTAAAATAAGTAAACGCGTAGATATACCGTTTAAGTACTAATTTACTAATAATTCTCTAGGCAGCCGTAGCTAAGTATAACGCCTTTATAGAGGAGCGGAAGAAGTTACTAATTTATTAGTATCCCGCCTTCCCTAAGTCTATTTATCTTAAGTAGGAAAGGGTTAACGCTTAGCTCTCGTAGTAGCTCCTTCGCCTAACTAATACCGATTCGGGTTATCTTCTATAGTAAATAGCTAAGGCTAAGTTTATAGTAGATATCCGTAGTACTATAGTAAATAAAGAGGTAGAAGATAAGTATCCTCTTAGGTATAAATTAGTAATAGCCCAGGACCTCCTAGGTCTATAGTCGAAGCTAGCCCGGGATTTTAGCGTTAGCCCTAAGTAACGTTACTCTATTCCTTTAAAGAACTATATATATTAAGTTCGTAACTAATCTAATAGTATTTCTATCTAGTTTTAGTTACTCCTCTAAACTACCTCGCGTTACCTTACTGTTTATTATTTAAGTATTTATTATTTAGTTTTTTATTTTCCTTAGTCCTTTTCTCCTTATTTTTTCCTTTTCTATCTTTCCTTAATATTCCTTTCCTTTTATTTTATACCTATATTAGTAGAAGGGAATTAGGTCTAGATCGATAAGTATTCGTCCCCTTTTCTCCCTTATAGAGTAATATAAGAAGAGGGAGTTAGAGGTTTAGGGAGTCCTTTTCCTCTTTACCTTTGTCTTAGATATTTTTCTACGCTAGAAGTCTTCTACTAACTATTATATATTCGTTATATATTTAGCTACGACTTATTAATTATACTCTAAGGGCTAGCCTTTCTATTTAACTAAATAAAAAATATTACCTTTATACTTTTTCTAATCCTTAACTTTTTAAACTTCCTACTTGTTATTGTTATTTTCTAGGTCCGGTATCTAGAGCGATTCGTTCCCTATTCGGGAGGGTAAAGCTTTATACTAAGGTTCTAGAAAGTAAATATAAAAAATATTATATAGTCTCGAGTATTTTTCTAAGAGTACTACCCTATAGGCCTAGCTCCCGATTTTTTATAAAATTCGTAATAGTCTAATAAATCTCGGGGATAGCTTCCTCTTATTCTTCTTAAAGCGTAGATTCTTAGTTAAAAGACTTACTAAATCCCCTACTTTAAAGGAAAGTAGTTAGTACTTAGAATTAAAGTATTTCGCTTACGATTCGATAGCTTTTTACTACTACTTCTCTAGGCTAATCCTTAGGTTTTTAAGCTTTTAAAAGTAGTTATAGGTATCTAAGACCTCCCTTTCTAGGATAATATCTATAGTATCTAGATAAAAATCTAAGTCGTAACTAAATAGCGCCCGATTCGGGCTTAATCTAGTAATAGAACTAACCGTATTATTTATAGCCTATTAAGCTATTAAAAAGAGGTTTAGCTAGATAGCCTATTCTTTTCTATAGAAGTAACGGAAGTAGTAAATTAAAATCTAATTTATCTATTCTATTTAGCTATTAGTTTATAAGTAAAACGTAGTTAATAAGCGCCTTTTAACCTTAGAAATATAGTATAAATTAGACTATAGCTAGCTTATAAAAATAAAGCCTTTATTTAAGATAATTCCTTATAGTAGCCTAAACTTAAGCTTAACCTCTTAATATAAAATTTCTATAAGCTCGATAGAAGTAATAATAGTAGTAATAGGGAAAAATAGGGTATACTTAGTATATTAGTTAATAATAACTAGTATTACGTTTAAAAAGTATTTCTTATAATATACTTTTAGTAGCTTTATAAGAAAATCTATTATTATCTCTTACTACGGGCGAGATAGAATTAGTAATAATTCGAGATATCTAAAAAGCTAATACCTCTTAAGAATAACTCCTTAATAGATTTAATAGTACTTTATATAAGTAGTAGTATCTACTTTTATCCCGGCTTAGTAAAGCCTTCGGGATAGTAATTTATATATTTTAGTAACTCTAAAGTAATTTACTAGCGGGTTATTATAATATAAGCGTAATAGTTCTTACCTTAGCCGCGAATTATTAAGTACTATAATCTAATCCTTCTAACGGAGTAGCTCTTTCGAGTTTAAATTCTAAGGACCTCGTTTTCCCTTTAAATTCGGGTCCTTTTTAGTAGCTATTCGCTTTTAAATTATAAAGTCTTTACCCTAAGCTCATTTTAAGGTTTTTATTAACGCGGGGGATATCTCGTCTTTAAGTATTTTCTTATCTATAGTTACCTTCCTAACTATAGCTATCGGTATATATTATTTATAACTAGTATAGCTCTTAGCTTAGTCTATAAGCTATAAGGGTTCCGCGTCTAGTTCCCTACTAATAAGTACTTAAAAAGGAAGAGATTTTTCGTTTTTTAATTCTTATAACTTATTATAAGTTAATATTTTTACTTATAAGTTAGGAATAAGTTTAACTAATAGGGGCGCTTCCTTAATATAATTAAGCTATCTCGAGAGCGGATTAGCCGGGTTTCGGTACCCTAGCTAGTACTTAATTTTAAACTTAAATAGAGATAGATATATATACTAATAAGCTTATTTATAATTTAGCGAAGTCTACTTTATAAAGCTCTAAAGATTCTAATAATTAGAGAGGACTTTTATAAGTTAATCTATACTTTCTAAGTAGTACTACTACTACTAAAAAGCTAAAGTAATAGCGAAAAGCTCTTAATCTAGAGTTTTATAATTTAACTCCGGCCCGCTAAACTTCCTAAACTAGAAAGCTACGGGGTAGAAGTAGTTATTCTCGTCTAGCTAGGATAAAATAGTTAATATAGCGAACTAAGAAGTATCTATTTCGATCTTACCCGGGCTTTATAAGTAGAAATACTTAAGTAGGGGGGCTTATATAAAGGTATTTTATAAGTAGCGAAACGCTACCTATTCGGTATCTTAAAGATATACCCTACCTAGCTTTTTACTATTCTTATTACCCTTAAGTAACGTAAATAAAGGGGCTATAATTCTAGAATACTTTTTAATAAAACGCTAGTAGAAATTATAAAACCCTAAGAAAACTTAAACGTTTTGGTAGGTTTTCGGGAGCTTTTAGTTAGTAACTATCTATACTTATCTTAAGTTAATAGAAACTCCCTCTATAGATAAAAAGAAACTTAAGAAATTAACCGACTACTAATAAAAGTAGTACTTAGAGAGCTTAGTATAAAGTCTAGCTTACTAAAGCTAGTAAAGGACTTACTCTAAGTATGCTATATAATTAGCTTTAGTTTAAGAGTAAATTAAAATATTATCTAAATATATAACGTAAATAGTATTAACTAGTCCTTTAAAAGCTTAATAAATATAACTTTAAAAAGTAATAGGGGTATTAGTTAGCTTAAATAGAAGAACTAAGTACTTATAGTAACTATATTAAGTACGAAACGCTATCTTCTATTTATCTCCTCCCTTAATCCGGATTCTCTAATACGCGTTTTAAATATTAATTTTTAAAAAATATTTAATACCTTTATAATAGTTTATAATCTTAGAAATAAGAGGGAGAGGGTACTAATTCTTAGCTATAATACTATTAAGACTTTAGTAATCTATATAAAGTCTTAGTATTTTATCCTTCTTAGGGATAAAAGAAATAGATACTTTTATAAGGCTCTTAGATTCCTAGATCTAGCTTTTCTTAAGTAAATCTTAAATATACTCTCGAAAGACCTAAAGCTCTCTCGAGGATAAGGGGTATATTAGCTTATACGGGGGCGATTCGCCTAGTAATAAATTAATAGCGTAGTTAGTCCCTTTAACTAGAGGTAACTTATCCGCCTTAGAAGGAGAAAATATATTAGCGTAATAAGCTAGCTCTAGGGGTAATTCGGTTAGTATTTAGTCCTATATCTCCTCCTCTTCTTCTTTATCTAGAAGGAGAATTAGCTTTTTTTATTCTTAAATAAGAAATACTCTAGGGTAGCTCTAGCTTTCCTTAATAAATTCCTCTTAGGGGATAATTTCGTATATTAAAGTAGAGAAATACTATTAGCGGATATAGAGTAAAAGGATAATCTTTTCTTAAGTTAAGGTTAGTATTTTAAGGAGGATTAGATTCCCTTAATCTTAAGCTAATAAAAGGATACTAATATAATACTAAATTAACTTTTTTTCTATACCTCTCTTATTTATTAGCTTAAGTAGTACTTTTTATACTCTATCCTACTCTAATAGTTACGCTATAATCCCTCGTACTTATAGCGCCGAGAGGTAGCTTAAAGTTAATCCGTAGTCCCTAGCGAACTAGGAATCGATAAGGTCTACTTTACTATATATATTAAGGTTAATTCGTATTTATTTCGGGTCTTACCTTAATAGGGTCGCTATAGCGTAAAGTCGTATAACTATAGGGACTATTATAGCCCGAGGAGGGGCGCTTACTTAGACCTAGGAGCTTTTCCCGCCTTTTCGGCTATAGATTAGTTAACTTTCGCCTTTAAGTTATAGTTTCGGGTAACGTACTTAAGTTTATTATAATAATAATAAATAATAATATTAGAGAATCTCTTCGGTTACTCTCTAGTAGGGGTTTAGTTACTTTTCTAGGGGTTTACTCGAGTAGGTAAGGATTAGTCTAATTTAGAGGAATCCTTCCCCGTCCTTTTAGCTAGGGTAGAACCTCCCCTACCCTAACCTCGACCCCTCTAGAATTTTCCCCTTAGCCGCCCTTAATAACTATCGTAGCGGCCCTCTCTCTCTTTCTTCTCTAGAGGGCTAGTATTAGATTTTTTCTTACCGCTTTCTAGAGTATCCTAATAACGTTAAGCTATTTATATAGCTTCCTCCTATATTATAGCTAAAAGGGGTACGGAATATAAGTTTAACTAACTTTATAAGTTAGGTTATAACTTTATAAAGAAGGTTAAAATTCTTAATTTCTCCGGGGGTTTCTTAAAATAACTTTTAAGAGAATCGAGATAAAGACTAAACTCTAAGGGCGACTAATTTTCCCGTTATTAAGCCCTTTCTAGCTAGGTAGCTAATAGAGTTTCCTAGTTAATAGCGTCCTTAATTAAAATAAGAGTCTATTCCTCGAAAGCGTCTTAGTTATTCTTAGTAAAGACTTATAATTCCGGGGCCTTTTCGTCTAGGAATTACCTCTATCTTACCTTATAGTTATTATATATATAATCGACTATAAAAAGGATCCTTCTAGACTCTCGTTTAAACTTATAAAGCGTAGCCTTAAAAGCGTTATATAAATCCCTTAGCTAGTCTAGCCTTTTCTTAGTATTAGTTAGTTAAGAGAGTTCGGGGATATTCTTTAACTTAATTTCGCTTTCTTTACTAAGGTTAGACTTCGTTAAGCTTTCCCTCTAACGCTTACGCGAACTAGGGCCGAAACCCTCCCGATTTGCCTTTAGTTTATTATATAGGGTCTTTACCTAGACTTATAAATATCTTAACTCTTCTAATTACTTAATCCTATAGTATAAGGCCTCGAGAGCCTACCGATTTTATACCGATAATAGCCCGGAACTCTAGCGTATCGTTTCTCTATACTAAGGGGGAATTCTCTTACTATCCCCCTAGTCCCGTAATTCCGCCCGAGAGTCTATTAGCGGAGGGGTTAACTCTAACGAGGAAATAGTCTTAACCCGGGGCGTTCTAGGGTTACTTTCTAGGGGCGCCTAGCTAACCTTAGGCGAGCTATAAGAAGTTATAACGCTAGGTACTTATAAGGGAAGCTTTAGAAATTAATAACGGGTTTATAACCGATTATATATATATATATAGGGTAGGTAGGTAGCGTTAAGAGGTAAAGGTAGAGTCTAATTGCTAAGAAAAGCTAAAGCTTGCGAGAGGGAGAATCCCCCTCGTATCGGGATCTATTCGGCCCCTCTTCTTAAGCTAAACATACTCGCGTGCGGGGGCGTCACGTGCACCCCCTCACGTGTTTAAAGCTGGGCCTTATATACTAAGAAAGAACTCGCTTATATTTAGCTTTTCTTTATTATATTTATAATTTACTTTTATACTTTAAGTAAGTATTTTTATAATATATTATAAAGGGGCCCTTATAGTAGTATTAAGTCTAAGCTATTAAGATTTTTCTTAAGTAAATATAATAATTATAGCTTTTTTAATATAGTAGTAAGGTATTAGGTTATTTTTTATTAAAAAAGTCGCGGAACTACTTAACTTTAGGAAAGATAGTTTTTAATCTTAGCGCCTTTATTAGGGTTGTAATACTTAACTATAGTATTAAGGTTATATTCTTTAAGCTTATTATAATAAAATAGTAATTTATTTTTCTTTTTACTTCTTACTAAACTTAAGCTATAGAAGTAAACTTAGGGATTAATACTATTAAGTATTTAGTTTATTATTACTTAACTAACTATATAATAAAGTCTTTTATTAAATATATAATCAGCTCTTTTATTTTATTTAAAGTATAATATTAAACTAAGCTATTTAAGGTATATTTAAGATAAAGTCTTAAGTTAATTAAAAGATTATATTTTAAGTAATATTAAAATTTTAAACTAAAGACTTTAAAAGTAATTTAGTAAGTAATAAGAGTTAGTAGTTTTTAATTATATAGCTTATCCCGCTATAATATAAATAGCTCCTATTTACGCGCTATATCTATATAATATTATTACTTACTTACTACGCGCGTTATTACTATAAGCGCTTACTTTAGTTAGCTTACTTAGCGCGAAATACTTTTATTAATTTAGAAGTAATAAAATTAATACTTATTATTTATATATCTTTATTTTATAGTATAGTAAGGGTTTTATAAATCTTTTTTTAGTAGAACTTATTATTAAGTTAAAATAACTTAATATTAATTATAATAGCTTATATTTTAGTTACTATTATAAAATAATTATTTATTAAAATATCCCTCTTAATATAGTATTATTTAAGCTAAAGAAAAATTATATAGTAAAGCTATATAATTTTAATTTTATTTACTTATAAAAACCCTTTTAATAGCTTAAGCCTAATTTTAAAATAAAGTAAAAACTTAAAAAAAATTTAGCTAACTCTTAAGTAATATATTTTAACTTTATTATAGCTACTTACTAGTAATATAAATCTACGAATATTATATTAAAATACTAAAAAAAGGTATTAATATTAAACCTTTATTATTTACTACGCTTAAAATATAACGCTACCTTAGTTTATATTTTTATAAAGAGGTACTAATAAAAGAAGACTTATTAATCTTACGCGCTACTAATAAATATATAGTCTAATTAAAGCTTATATATTATTAAGGCTTTCTATATAGTAAAGAAGTCTTTATTATTATCAAATAGGGCTTTTATTAAATATAATTTACGTTTTACTATTAAAAGGGCTAGGATTATCTCTCTTTATATAGCTATAAACTAGAGTAGTTCCTTACTTATTATATCGGGCGCTATAAGTATAAAAGACTTATCCGCTAATATTATATAGGTTAATAGTTATTAAATTCAAGGGATTAGCTTTAGTATATTTATATATAAGTATTAATATTTATATTAATAACTATATAGAGGGAGGGAACTTATAAGCGCCTCTCTTCTAGGACGCGCGTCTTAGGGCGCGGGTTCCCGTTATATAATAGCTATACGTAGACCTAAGCGTATAGCTTAAGTCCGTAATATATAATATAAAAATAGACCCTTATAAATTAGAAGCTATAAGCGGCTAGCGTATACTTAAATTAATAAAAGAAGTATAATTTTTTATTAAATTTATAAATTACTATTAATAATTTATTAAAGACTTTTCTAAGGAAATTCTACTTATTTTAGTAGTAATAAAATTATCTAGAAAATACCCCTATGGTTAGACCCTAGAAGTTATAATAGCTTTTAATAAGCTTAAAAAGCTACTAACTTCGGCGCTTATATTATATAGCTATAGCTCTAATAAGCTTTACAAATTAAAGACTAATACCTCTAATTTTACCTTAGGAGCTTAATTAAGTTAAAAAGATAAAGATAATATCCTTAGGCCTATAGCTTTCTATTTAAAAAAGCTTATAAAGCCTAAATTAAATTACCTTATATATAATAAAGAATTCCTAGGTATAATTAACGCTTTTAAGGAATTTTAGTACTATTTACTAGGAAATAACTATAAGACTAAGTTCTATACGGACTATAAAAATATTACTTATTTTCCCTTAACTTAGTAGCTTAACGGAAAGTAAATCCGTTAAGTAGAATATTTATCTAAATTTAACTACGAAATTATATATAAAAGGGGATCTAAAAATAACTATACTAACGCTATAAGTAGAAGACTTTATTATAATATTAATAATAAAAAGAATTTTATATAAAACTACTATTAAAATATAACCTTAATAATAACCTAGAATAATAATCTTTAAATCTACTATTTAAAGTAGAAGGGGATATATAGCTAATAATAAATAATTATAATATTTATACTAAATCTAAGGTATTTAAGTATAAGCTTTATAGCTATTTATAGCTTATAGAAGTCTTATATTTACCTTAGGAATTAATAGCTATAGATTTTATAATAAAATTATTAAAATTAATAAAACTAATAACTAATATTAAATATAATTTTATATTAGTAATAGTTAACTAGCTTACTAAATATAAATCTTTTATACTTATTAAGGAAACTATTATAGCTAAAGATTTATTTTAGAATTTTATAAGATATATAGTAGCTAATAGAGGCCTTTTAAAAATTATAATTATAAATTAAGATACTAAATTTACTTTTCAGTTCTAGACTACTTTAATATAGTTATTAGGAACTAAATATAAATAATCTATTACTTTTTACCTTATTACTAAGAGAATTACTAAAAGATTAAATTAAACCTTAAAATAATACTAATAAAGCTATATAAATTATTAATAAGATAACTAGTTAATATAGCTACTTATAGTATAGCTAGCTTATAATACCTTTATATTGAAACCTATAAAAATACGCTTACTATAGGTAACTATAGATTTAATCCCGAAGCTTATAAGTCTTTTTTACTTAAAGAAGTCCTAGCTAAAAAGGCTATATTAAATATAAAATAACTAAAAAGCTTATATATTTTTATTAAAGAAAAACTAGAATTTATTAAGGATTAAGTTTTAACTTACTATAATAAAAAGTACTTAAAAAAGCTTAATTTAAATATAAGGAATAAAGTTTACTTAATTAAGAAGAATATCTTTTTTTCTAGACTTAACGAATCCCTTAACTATAAGAAAATAAGACTTTTTAAAATAAAGAAAAAACTATTAAATCTAGTATATACGCTCGATTTACCTTTTACTATTTCTATCTATCTTACTTTTTATATTGCTTTACTAAAGCTTACCCTTAAAAATACTAAATTAGCTATTACTATCGATATAGTAATAGAAAAAGATAGATATAAAGTCGAAGATATACTAGCTAAGAAGATAGAAAAAGGTTAATACTTTTATTTAGTTAAGTAGAAAAATTAACCTTCTTCTAAAAATACTTAGGAACCGATTAAGTACTTTAAAAACGCCCTTAAGAAAATAAAGGCTTTTAATAAAGCTAATAAGCCTACTAATAATCTTATAAAATAACCCTATTTTTAAAGCTTAAGGTTTTAAGCTCCTTAATAAGGGAAGATATATTAAGAAATAACTTAAAAAGCTTTTAAAATACGTATATAATACGTATAGCTACTAGCTATAAGCCCGTACCTAACTTAACTACTATAACGCAAGCTAGCTATTTAACTATAACTTTAGTATAGTGGGCCTACTTTAATTACGAGCAAAGGGAAGTTCTAGTACTACCCTATAAACAGCCCCTAGATGGAGTACGTATATAAATATAGACTATCGGACTAATAAAATTCCGAAAGAAAATCTTCTAAGTAGAAAGGCTATAAAGCTATATAAAAGATTTATTTTCTAGATTTTCTTAATAGCGTTATAAAGTATAAAGTATAGAAAACTTAATAAAATAAAAAATGTAAGAAATTTCGTACTATAATTATAAATAGCTATTTAACTTAAAGGATTATATAAATACTTTTTAAAATATTTATCAAAAGTTAAATAGTATTAATATATAATATAAAAGTTTAAGCTTATATATACGTATATACTTTAAGTT